>LUCH01006575.1:8470-29408 GCA_013368495.1 Paragonimus heterotremus
ATTATTATTATTATTATTATTATTATTATTATTATTATTATTATTATTATTATTATCAAGAACAGCAATAATTCAATGGCTCGTGCCAGTACTCAACCCTCAAACAATTAATCTTCATCTTTGTCATTAATCACCCTGCCTTGTTCAGGTTTATAGAGAATACTGGGAAAACATGAATGTTCTGTTTTTTTTAGGGCAAGGGAGACATTTTTAAAACTAACATTTTGGGCTACGCCATTCTAATCTTGTTAGTCGGTTTCAAGTAGAACACCGTTAATGGACCAGGAGACCTTATCGGCTCCAGAATGTTTGCTTGTCAACTGGAGTCTTTTGTGCTCATTCACTCAGTGCTTTATAATGTCTATCAATCTGAATGAAAGGTATCTTGGTTTAGACACCGTCCGCTATAACAGTAACCTGAAATGAAGTGGAAAAGACAAAACTGTTAGAAATATAAAATTTCATAAAAAGAGGGCTAAATGGAAGAAATTGTAATGGTATGAGTGGGGGTAAGCTGTTGACCGTGACATGTCGTCTTTTGTGTTATGAGTAAGAGAAATTATGGGCACATAAATCACAAATTTATTATTCAACTTCTTTACTACTGTGATGTTCCTTAGACATTAAAAACAAAATGCATTCGCAGCTAGCTGACTTATATAAGAAGATGAATAAGCAATTCATATGAAGTTGCGCATTATGTATTAAGCCGAATGGTCAAGACGACAGGCCTGAAGACTGGAAAACGTTTGCTGACATTATGGTAGTTAGTGTGGGAAAAATGCGACGTGGAATTGCTGAAATTGCTTTGAATCGTTTAATCCGTCTCTGGCAAAGACAGTCATCCTAATGATTTGAGTGAATTAACTGTGTCGCTTGCATCTAAAAGATGTAATCGCAATGAGCCTCTTAATGACAGATTCGATCACCTTATTGTCGCTTGTTCCGAAAACCTTGAAGTTTCTGGTTGGTGAGCAGTTTCACGAATATGTTATCCAACTTGTACTACTGACGGACTATCAATACAGAGTGCAAACGGGATTTTGGTGTGTTAGCATTTTTCTTACTCTACCAGCGTTGATACGAAGCAAAGCGGAGATTTCGGAAATTTCACACGGAATGCGTTACCCATCTGGACCTCACCCAAATAATCGAATGTGTCAAGCTACTCATCAGTAGTATAGATTCCATTCCTAACAGTGGCGCTGGTAGATTTCATTGTGAACCGTTTAAAAAATTCTGTCGGGGCAACCGATCCCCTGAATCATTTGGTGGATTCTATATAGGACAGAGAGATGGGTGGGTAACAAAGTCCAAATGTGAAATGTCTGAGCTCCCAGCTCGACTTCGTAGCATAGCAGGTAGAGCGCTTACCGCGTTGCGGCATGGTCTATCTGTCGCTGGTTCAAATCCAGCCGAAGCCGCGACTTTTCACAATTCGGTATCATCCAAAATCATAAATCTGTCAAACCACTCATTAGTAATACAATGCTGTAGCTGTCGATGTTCCGAATCCAGCCGAAGCCCTAATTTTTTCTATAGTTGGCCCTCATCTAAACTAGCAGATCAGCCGAACTGATCATTAGTAATACAATTTACTTACTGCTTGGGGAGGGTGAACAAAAGCGGCTAAGTTTTCGTAAATCATCCGAACGAATAAGCTACTGAATACTGTGTAGAAACCTCCGTAAGTGTGGTGCTGATACTCACTCAATTCTTACGACCCGCTGAGTACCTCCAGGACGGCCATTTTTCTCCCAAAAGTCAACAGTGCATATTATGACTGTCGTTTTGCGACCAGCCTTTTAATATAAGGTTCTATATGGGAATCTCTGCTTTTTATTTTATTTGTGAACCGTAAACTGCCATGGACCTAAGTTTCAGTGAGTGTCACTCAGATCTTACTACTGAATGTTTTTTTTGTTCGTTTCTATGTTTATGCTCCGCAAGTCTAGTATACATCAAGCTGATACTTTCGGTGTTACTGGCAATTTGGTACTGATGAGTCAAATCGAAATGTTAACAGCGTTGGTTTTCTAACAGTTATTTCCACATCACTGAAGGGACATAGCTAGTTTAAATTCAATTCCCGCTCGGAAAATCACAGTTTACCGGTTTACCGCTACTAGTATATGTCGATAACACTGACAATAGCTGTGTAGTGAATGACGTGAGAAGGTCAGTGAAGCTGCGTAGTGATTTGCACCTTATATACCGTCGAGCTGCGGATATCCGGTTTCCGTTCAACAAGACCGAATATAAAGCTGCGCGTCTCCATACTTCTGCTTGCACTCAAATGCCTTCTTGATGGCGAAAAACCGGGTGCCACAACTCGTGAACTGAAAGTGAAGGTGACTATTTAAAATGACTTGGGACTGCCTCACAACTAGGTATCAACGGCTCGGAAATCGAATTCTGTATTATGTCCACCCAATTATATTTGTTGAGCCTAACAGTCGGATTGTTTTGCGATTACGTTCAAATTGATGAGACGCTGTCAGATTCTGTTAATTATTCAAACGTACTGTATTAATCCTGTTAGGGATAATGTCTGCATTGAGAACCGACTGCAAAGATCAACAGAGCCGGTTACGTTTACCGCCTAAGTCAGATGGATTGCCTATACTGGGACGGTTCTAAATGCAACCTACAACACACTAGAGGAGACTTAATCTTATCATCTAGGATCTTTCACCAACCTCAATATCATGTGCGAAATATGTTTCTATTTATGACAGACGGCATCCTCAGAGAAAACATGCTAAAGTCGACTGAGCCGTCTGACCTGAGAAGGGCACACAGAGCCGGAAGGCAAGTATTAATTACCATTAGACCAGACAACACGAGCAATTTCGGATTTTGGTTGCGCAATAACAGGTCAGACGAGTTGACGTGGTCAGCAGCGAGACTTTCTCACATGGGTGTGCCTTGCCATGGACGAGGTAGGATTCTGGTCTACTCATTGTGTTGTCATTGTCTGTTGAGTCGCCGTGTGTGTAAACTGTTGACTCAAGCAGTTTGTCTTAGGACCGCTAACAGCCCCTCTTTCATGTAAAGCCCAATGACTAAGCATTTATAATGTTGTTACTGTCTACATTTCCCATATATTCTAGTATTTTATGATTTTGATTGAAAACAGTAAATGAAATGGTAACCTCTGACGATAGGTCTCCTTCAACCTGTAACTTCCATGTACATCTTACAGATCTAACGATAAGTACAGTGTGCGTAACCCATGGTTTGCTGCTTGCCTTATTGGTCGGATTTTGCTTCCGTTTGTAAATATTGCAAAATACTGATGTGCTACGGCAGAGTGGAATACACTCGGTGTACGTTGGGACGATTGTTAAAAACGATAAGAGAACATCAACTGGCGTGGTTACTAACTGGAGTCGGAAAGCCGATAACAGACGCGACTGTCACTTACCAGGCAGACATGACCCATACAGTTACTCCGACCGAATCGTTCGAGGTCGTCTACGAGGGTCCGATCAGCCAACCGAGGCCAGTCTGTCAACGCAATCTGACAACGGCTGAAGCGTTTACGATTCGACTGCCTGATCCGCAATTGTGTGCACACAAAACTGTCGTTGGAAACCTTAGTCTCCATGGGCAGTGGTCAGTTTCCTTGATATCCTACTAACCAAACACAAGTGGCAAGGTTGGTTGTGGGGCACCCGGCTAAAAACTAGAGCTTGCACTACCAAGCTTTGCAGAGAAGTCGTATGTGATGCTATTGACCGTAAAAGTATATGGGTTTATAAAATTGGAATAAAATAAAAGCTGATCTTTCCGAACCGCAGATTATTAATCAGTGCATTCTGTGTCTTTGCTTCACGCCTGCTGGTTGTTGCCGCTTGGGCTTTTGTCGGTCAGAAAGTCGTTGTTTCTAACTTGTATTCTACTGATTGACGATCTGATTTCAAATCACTGTTTAGATTTGTTATTATTGTTCCTTTAGGTGATTAGCTGGTGCACGCCGACCAACTAAACTTACCGTGTTCGACCACTTTTTATAGAATTGTTGGCTTCGCCAGCAAGCGAATTCGCTTTCAGTGGACGTCGTCCGCAATTGTGTACACCCCTCTAGTACCCTCTCTCTTTTAATAAATCCGTCAACTCCACATTCCCCCGATTCCTGGTAACCACTGCCTTTGTTGGCTAGTCTGTGTGTTTGTGAGTACGCAGTTTTTCTTCTCTTGCGTTCCAATTTGACGTCTTGGGAACGAAAATCCCGATTAACAAGCACTCTGGAGAACACGCGATTTAGGTCTCCCTGTGGTTTTACTCAGTTTCACATTGGTAACGCATTGGTTTAAAATCCCCCTTTGAGCAACTGTCGTCAGTTGCCTGGGCCTTACACATTCTTCCAATTTTGTAGTTCGGACAGATTTGATTCACCGCGTTCACTAAGTAACCGTTTATTGAACTTTCGTTAATGTAACCATATTGCGATTTGTCGCTGAAATTTTCTCGATAACAGAGCTTCTGTACTATGTGGAGAAATTATGCGCGTCCTTCTACTGCATGCAGTTTAAACCGGGCATTAAACCGTTGCAGATGACGTAGTACGATGCACCAAACATGTGTGATAGGGATTCTGGTCTGCTGCTCTAGAGACTGCACTATCTTCCTCGTGATTTTGATTGCTTTCTCCTCCCTTCTACTGGGTTGGGTGCTATAAGGGTTTCTGGGGAAGTGTTCCAAATTTAACTTCTTGACAGTTTTCTGAAACTACGAACTCTTGAACTGAGGTCCTCTGTTTGATGGAAGGACGTATGGATTCTCTGAAAGTCAGATTATACGTTATCGATACTGGCAGTTCAGTTTTCACCCTCGAAGTTTTGACTAAAAAGGAACTGTTGACCGTCATGATTGAGTATGTCCGCTTCTGCGATTTGGCACGAACCGACGGTCCCTCTCCCTGATAACGTAGCTTCGTGCTGAATAGAACACCGTTCACATTTCATGGAAACCTCCGTATTCAGGTGGACTGTCCAGCTAACTTTCTCCGGACAGAAGGGCCAGAAATGAGTCTCGTTGTTGTTGGAGCTCAACAATACTGCATATCCTTGTCACCTCCGAGATTTGGAACTCAGTCCACGTTTTCTTGAAGCAACCATGTTAACCTCTGGGTTGTTGACCTTGCATTAAACCTGACCGATTTGATACGATGGAAAACTCAAAACCTCTCGTTTTTGGTCAATCATCAGTTCACCCAGTAGTCGCAATCAAACACTGAGTTTAAGCCCGGTAACTCAATTGGATAACTTTGCGACTAGTGGTTTCTGTAAAGTCGGAGCCTTCAGTTTTATTAAATTCGTTGAAACAGTATTTAAACAACAAAAATATGTTTAACAGAATTTCATTGTATCACATAAAGCGTTGCAGAAATTTCAGACGTCTGCAAGCTAGTCACTTATACGGCGTGACTCAGGATAGGTTCGACAACAGGTTCGACCAACAGTGCTGTCGCACCTTTAGCCGATACTGATCACAGGGATGACCCCATTCCGGTGCTCCGTTTAGTCTACACAGTTCCACTCAACCATCCCAAATAGAAACAATGGATCTTTTTTATTCATTCCATCAAAATAGAAAGGTGTATTGCAGGATGTCGACTTTTCGTCTAATCACTTCAGTTGCTTACTTAAAACAATCAAATCAAGCATTTATGTATGGTTCAAATAGCGTATGTTCGAGCTGCTCAAAAGTTTGGGGTCCGAAGTTCACTACCAAGTAAGAGATACAGTATGAGTCAATAATTTTTGAGCGTACAAAACTGGTCTTTGATAAATGATCAATAAGACTTCAATGATAGTTACGTAATAACACCGTGAGTGAATTGATCGGATTCATTATGTGGCCTATCCTCTGAATGTACTTGGTTACCTAGGAAGACACCTTGCATTGTTTGTCTTCAGCTATGCTGATGCCTTGCTTCACAGAATTGATCACCCATTTGAAGATATGTTGCAATATTCGCTGACGAAAGCACGGCTCCGTTCTGCCGATGTAAGTGTTACTGCAACTGCAGAGTGATCAAAAGGACAACGTTTAGGTTTACTCAAACATAGTCCTCAATTTGATTGTAAGAGGCGCAGTTTAACTGAAAAATAAGTTCATGATAAGGTGGACTGAAGCCTATACCTAGTTGTGTTGGTCGAGTGATCTCAAAACAGTAACTGTAAAGAAACATTTATTTTAGGGACAGTGTACACAATTGGCTTGAGGTGATTCGGTTTGCTTTAGATACTAATAAACTTCTGCTGATATGCATTAACAAAACGCGTCTTCGTTATGAGCGGCTCCTCTAAAGCTAGCGTACCAGCCGTACCAATTCGGCGGGTTCGACTGAGTAGTGTTCAAACCAGCCCACGTTTACCGTTGACAGACGCAAAAGTGATGATACATGTATATTGGCCAAGCCAAAGGGATTCGTGTAAAACAGAACAACGCAGTGTCCCATCTAACTGCCGAGTGAGTAAAACGTCTAATTTGGTCAGACCAAGGATGCTAGCTATTGCTAAATCGATCGCTATTAGGCCACGCAATCCGATTTTGTGTCCACGCAGAAAATTCATACAAGCGCTGCGATTACCGTGGTCAAAGTTCACACAGTCGGTCAGCATGCCCGCCCCAACTTCAACCGACAACTCTGTGACGTAATGGTAGATGGGACTCCAAACTACTCATTTCTAACATTGGTGATTTGCCCTCTGAGTGGCCAGCTTACGGACGAGTGTATTTTTGTAACCCTTTACGTGATCCACTGACATTCAGCAAAACTTCTTTGTTGTCAAAATACTTTGTTAACTTCGTTGAGCCGACATACCTATAGTGATCTGTTGAGGAATTAAAGAAGGCAATGGTTCTTCCCGATTTTCTTCTATAATCTTGTCAACTAATAATTGGGGATTAGATTCAGCTAATCTGAACATCCATGTTTTGCTCTATGGTGACATCCTCCTCCTCTTCATCACCATCATAATCATCATCATAACGGCTGTGAGCCTTACTAGATATTATTTTGGCTGGGGCCGCCACTCACCTCATCAGTGATGTGGAATATTCCAAGGAGAAATATGAGTGAAAGGATTGAAAAACAACAGTAGAAGAAACTAAGTGGAAGAACTAGAAATGGTGTGAACCCAACTACGCTACTGACTACGGCACACTGCCATCTCGGATAACGTCTCTAACCAACGGACTGTAAGGTCATGAGGACCCCAGCCAGGCAGCTGACACCTACCCACTCTGCTCAGTGGAACAGTCGGGATTTTCATATTTTGTGACCACGTTGTTGGTTGAACGCCACGCGGATTTACTCAACCGCGTACGGTTAACACACATCTAGCATGCGGAGTACGTGACCTAACCACCGTAGGCTGTGCACCGTGAGTAGTCGACCAACTGCTCGCGCATTCCAAGCGTTCTGGAACACGCGCTGGTGAACGGCCACATGGCTCACGCGACCAGTCCATTTAGTGTGCACTAATTGCCGGAGACAGCGATGGTCAAATACAGCAAGCCTCTTGATATCTTCCGTGAGAACAGACCACGTCTCAGAACCATAGAACAGAAGAGCATGTACATATGCGTTATATACCCTTTCCTTCAACGACAACCAGACGTCTTTTCAACGCCACAGATGATGCAGACTGGCAGAGACAATTTGTGCCTTTGCTATCCTTGCTGATATCTCACCAATAATATCACAAGCTGAGCATATGTTGTCACTCAAATGTGTGAAACTATCCATAGTCTCAAGTGGATTACCTGTAATGAACATGGTAACAGTGAGAATGTCCCGGTCTTAAGAGATCACTTTGCGCTTTGAAGGTGAAAAGTATATTCCATACAAACCAGCCAGGTTACTCACCTTGTTCAGCTTGGTTCTGTAGATTATTTTGTTACCCTGTCGATTCACTTCTTGATCAAACATTTTAAATGCAAATTGAAGACTGTTTTTTGGACGGGTGAGCAATGAAAGTAGGAATACGTATTCGGTGAACGACATGAGTCCATTTTCACCTAGGCCACGAAAAAGTGGTGGATTGGAATGAGACAGCGAGGGTGTGCCTCGAAGCATTGACAGGTTAAAGGTTGCTTACGTTGATCGCAATTCATCGTCGCCGTCTCGTCATTCCATTCAGCGTACCCTAGATCCAACTACCGACTCACAAAACCTTTCCCAATCTACTCAACCCATGTTCGACACCAGTGACCATCCCCTTGTTCCGACTTCCCAACCCAATCCTTGCAAATCACACATTCGCTCTGGACGAACTGTCAGATGGCCCACCATCTATAAAGACTTCCATTACTGACTCATTTTCTGCTTCTTTACTTATCGAGCGTTTTCTCTTTCCTAACGCTCTAGGGGGGGAGTTACGTAGATTATTTTGTTACCTTGTCGATTTATTTCTTGGTTCCACTACAGTCTGCATGTTATCGGCTGACGGGCTAAGTAAAATAATGCCGTCCGCTTACTTCGGATTGGACAACCTTGTGCCAGGAAGAAGCTCAATAGCAAGTTCATTGGATTCCTCAAGCGCACCTTCCAGAATGTCATCTATCACGAAATTGAACACGAAGGGAAAGATCGGATATTCCTGATGAACACCGCTAGCAGTGCTGAACGCTTGAGACAGTTTTTACTAAACTCTCACCCTACTTGCAGAGTGGGTAAACAGCGGTATCGACACCTTCACGTACTTCCTAGTACTCCCTTTCGAAGAAGGCCTTTCCAGAGAATGTTACAAACAACCTTATCGAAGCAGCCTTCAGATCTAAAACACCACGACCGTCGGCTGCCTATAAGAGTACCGATTATCCAAAATCTGTTGCAAGGTAAAAAATAAGTGAGCAACGCCTCCTCGATCGGACCGGAATTCTGCCTGTTCTTTGTGTATCTGACTCTCTCTTGCTCGAGCGTTCACATCTGAAAATTCGGCCTTGCCTAATGTGAGGGCAATGGCGCAGTGGTATATACGGTTGCCTCATAAAAAGCTTGGCCGGAGTTATAGTCCCGGCATTGGTAAGGTTGTGCACTACTGATGAGCTCTAATGAGAGCTCAACTTGAGTCTAGTGCTTCTTTTCGAAAAGAGTCTACTGGAAAGTTTATGGGAATGCGAAAGCTGCGACCAATAGTGTGTGATATTCAATTTGAGATAAACTAAATCTCCGACTGCTCATCAGTAATCGGAAAGAAGTTGGTAAACAAAGCTGTACAGCTTTTGAAAGAGCTGTTTTTGAGTTATCCAAGAAACTCAGCTGTCAAAATTACTGTTCACAATTGCGTCCTACATTTTTGTGCGTTTTTGGATTCATTGTGTCATACTCCAGTGGAGGCTTTTGGTTTTCTTAGGGGAGAATTTCTAAGAGGCTGTTGTTACCCTTTAGTTTTAAAAATGTTATACCATTTGAATGTTCTTCAACCTTCTGGTTACAGATCCTTTTTTTCCCAGGTCTTCTAGTTCGGGCTATATTAAGGTTTTATCTTTCGCGCTTGATATCACTCAACGATGTGTATCTAACAGTGTAAACGCTTCAACATGATATACCAAGAAAGGTCCAAAGGTAATCTGCCAACAAAGTGCAGATCTAATTGTCGTTTTTATTAGGTTTGTCAGTATGTGTTAATTGAACGTTTAAATTGCAGCTACATGACAACAATATATCCCGTTGTTAATGGTGCATATTCATTTCAGTGGAATCTCTCTCGGAGTTTGACAATAACGTGTTGAATTTTTGATTGTGTTCGACTTTATGAGAACAACTATTTTTATATTTGCGAACCATGATTCCACAGCCCACTTGTTCATTTTGAACCATTGAATATTCCCACCAGATAGCGTTTTATTTGCTATCTAATTATGCCACATGGTGCATAGCCGGTAATATTTTCATGTTCATATACTCAGTAAACCACTCTGTCTATTCCGGTTATGGTGTTTAAACAAATATTTCCGTTTATAAGTCCAAAGATGTGGAAAGTGCACAAAGTTTGCGAGGCGAACTAATTTACTGAACCATTTTTAATTGCAGTTATAGTACATCTAGAACTACTGTAAACGAACGACTAAATGAAAATCAAAAGACCAGTGGTTCCTTGAAGATTTCAATTATATTGCTTTTGAGTCTCACATATCTGCGACTGAGGAGTTCAGGATGAATTCATTTTGCGAACCCTGTATTGCGTACCAACAGACTGGAGAGTTCTATTGAGGTGTTACCTTTGTTTCACGACCCAAGAAATCTTTTACACAAATGGTGAACCCAGCAACTATTTCGTTGTGCTCCAACCAACGAGTATATGAATAAACTCTGTTCTTTACAACTGCTGTTTGCATAAAACCTTTTCATAATGTTATGCCTCGACAATTAGTAGGCCGTCATGATTAGCTCCAATTAAAGCGACCGTGAGGCAACGTGCACAGCCGTATCCTGATTCGAAATGAACAATCAATCAATGTGGTGAGCGAACTACAGGATTGACAAACCAGAAACAAGCGGTTATTTTGATACTAAAAGGCTCAATCAGAAAGCATGGTGAATAACGTATGAACGATTGTGAAATGAGCTGAAACGAGTGTGCTTAAATACAACACAGTTACGCTGATTTTTTGCCAAAGATGCACGTATTACGCGTTACTCAGTTATCATTCTGTCTAAAACCCGCCATCCATTGACTTCAACCTTCGTTTTTACGTGGGTATAACATGTTAGGTGCACGTGTGACCTCCGATGAGTCGGCCAGTTTGGCGCGATCTCTACGTGCCTCGAGGATCCAATGGACGGCTGACACTGTTATGAATTCCGGGATGGGGCGCAGGAAAATTAACTGTTGTGCAGTTTACCCTGGTGTTTTGCATACCGATCCCAATTCTACTGCAAGGGATTCTTCTTCTTCTTCCTCCTCCTCGTCTTCTAGCTGTGATGTTCGTGAACTGCTGCCGAGAACCTGCCGATGTTCACGCAAGTTTCCCGGTCATCCAATCGTGATGTTCCCCGTACAAACCGAGACAGACCAACATTCTGCACAGACGACCGATTCTGTTAAACGTATGCAACACAGTGAAAACTATCAATTTGTAATTAAATCAACCCAGGATGTGGTAATAGAAACAGATAATGAGAAAGCAGACAAAAATTCCTCCAAGGAGCTACGTGAATGAACTGCACTATAAATCGCATTTCAAAGTAATCATAATACGAGGCTTGACTCGCATGCAGAAATCAGCAATTCGCTTTTCCGATGATTGAATGGTCACCAAAGCGACAGCAAAACATTCCAATAATTTTTTTGAGTAAAGTTTGAGAAAGCAAACCACTTGTACGATTTTCTGTCGAAGAACTTCAAACAGCTCGTTATTTTTAAGTAACCTTGCGTTTTATGAAGCTCAACTGACCACAGAATGCAACATGCGGTGCAAAGTGTGGGAAAAGTACAGTAAGACAGGGATACTACGAAGCTCAAGCAACTACGGTAAACTTAATGTTTTCCAAAATTGAAATAAAATGTGCATCCTTAGTATACCGCCAAAAGCCATAGTTTCCCTCTTCAAAATGACTAAAAATCGTACATATTACGTTTACTGTAGTCGTTTTTATTACATTCGCATAAAAATTAACCACAACGAATCTAATAGTACATTCAGTATGTTTTTATTCCGATGTATGCTTACCGTTTCGTTTGAAACTCTAATACTTCACGCGAACTTTACCTAATCCGTAGGTTCCAAGAATCCTGTTATTCCGATGCCTGTTGCGTTGTATTTTCATGCCGGCTACTTCCGTACAGGAATCACTGTCACCTGTTACCAGTCACATTCTGAACAACGTCATCTTGCTTACCTAGTTATTTCTGCTAAAATACGTATCTGTTGTCATTTTCGATGTTGGACATTCACAGATATCCTTCTGTCTTTTTTTCACAAAAGGGTCTTCCCAAAAAGTGTATCCTAAATCTGAAAAATATTATACTAAGTTACCGGTTTAATTAAATGATCAATTACTTTAAATATTGTAAAAAATGTTGCACCACATTAGATCGCAAATCAAGTGTATTCTTCATGCTGACGACTAGTTTATTCGAGTTAGAAGGTTGGTATTTTAAGTTTTATTTCTAAAAACGTTCACAGCCCAGTGTTTTTGTCAAAAAAAGCAAATGGCGGAAGGTTTATTTATTCGGAAAACAAACACTTGTGGTTTGCGGTTCAGACTGGGGCCTGTAGTGGTCATCTCGAACACTTGTGAACACTTTTCTGTGAGTCAAACCCTTTTGATTACATAACTCGTTGGAACTTTGTAACTATTTTGTCTCATTCGTTTATCCTGTTATCACCGCTAGCTTAGTGAGTTATACTCGCATTTACCTAACCTGTTCAGTAACTCTTCTTGACCACTACAGGCCCTCGCAACTCTCAGAGTCAGTGGCTTGAGACGTTAGGTGAGATGGCGACTAACCGAGCTCAGTGGCGTGAATGCTGTCGTTGTTTGACCGAGTTGTCTGTGAAGTGAGTGCACTTAATGACACGGGGCAGTGAAAGCCGCAAGGAAGCTGTTTTGCTGATGATGCCTTACTTTCACTTACAGCTTGTTTGTTTGTTTGCGAGGTGTAGGCGCCTTGACGTTGTATGTTTGAATGCAGACGTAACTATTTTTTAGTAGTTAGGTCCCCTTCCCCTCCCCTTTCAATTTCTACTTTCTTCTCATATAGGTTTTCTTTTGTTTCTTTCGTGCTTGTGTGGCAGTTAAGCATCAGCGTGAACCCCTGATATATTGCTGTCTATGATGATGATGATGATGATGATGATGATGGTGATGATGATGCGATTCAACGCGACAATAAACAAACACACTCAGTTGCATATAACATTGAATCCAAGACGTCATGGTTGCATCAGTTCATCATAGACATCAGTTTTCAATGCCAAGTTCCTGTGTGTACATGCCAAACTGCTTTCCAGTGTTTCTTCTTTTATTCCACCCCGGCTACTTCAGTTTCCGAATATATGCTTGTGCCTTACTGTTGAGCAGTAGTGTGAATAGTATAGTGCGATCATTCGTCCTCACCACATTAGTGGCATCTTATTCTCCGTCATCTGAATGTAAGTCAGTTTCTCATAGGTTTTGATTTTCTAGTGGTAGTGGTATTTCTTATTCAAAATAAAATAAAAAGAAAATAACTTGTACAAAATTTTGATTATTGTAAGTCGTTCACTTCCAAAAATTTATCTTTGAGTTCGTCTCATACATGTATAATTACAGGTACAAATAAGTCTAGTTATAACACTAGGTATGCTTGTGCCTGTGTTTACGTATCTTCCGTTTCCTTTCATTCAGAATGGTTTCTGTTCAACCTCAAAACTTTGCAAACCTCTGTAGAATTTACGCACTAACCTTTAGATTCGGTTCATTGAAGGCGGCTATGTATTCGTTAAAGGTTCAACTCCTGAGAAGCATAAAGTAACCCCTTGACTTGAATTAATTATCAAGCTAATAGTTTCTTATACATCTTGAATCGACTGAGATCAGGACTGCACGCTCCGTGGAGATTTTTAAGCCTTTATTTGTGTATTTAGTCGTGTATTGTATAGAAGGCCTATGCAGTTATGATATGTTAAACTGCGAAGGAGACATCTCCAAAGTATTGCTACAGGTTGCCGAATCGTAATTTTTGTGCATGACAGGTACTCTACTCAGACAAGTCACCGAAAATGAGTCATCACTGTATACAACCGATCGATCCAGATTGAGTTATTTCCCACAGGCAAACAATGCAGCCTTTCATTGGTGAGTCCAGGAAGCATCGCGCTCAGCATGGTCAAAAGTTGGTATCAGTCCAAAAAGAATGTCTTCACCATCAACACTATAATTACATCAGCGGCTCGCTATCATGCTTGACTGCCCGGCGATCATGATAAGAATAAGTACTGCCTTAGGGAAAAAAGAGGAGAAGAACGATCCTTGATTCCGAAAATTTGTGTCTAAACCCAAACAGCCTCGTCTTGCAAACAAACAGCCAAGTTGCGTCTGAGTGTCCGACGACATTTCCAAGTTAGTTTCTTCCTGCTTTCCAATGTCCCAATCTGATGAATGCCATTAGCTTACAGACAGTTAATTCAAACAATGGGCACACGAAGCCCGATTATTCCCGATGTTTCCAAACATTTTCAGTTAGAATCCCGGCGAACTATGGAGATCCCAGCCAGGAAGCACGTACGAGCTACCCTTCCTGACTTACGGGTTGTGACGTTAGACTCACTCCGCAGACTAACTGATTGGCTGAATCATACGTAACGCTACTGAGTTGGAAACTTTTCAAGAAAGTAAATAGTTGATAAGTGATAGGCTATCATGGTTAACACGTGGCGAAAATTTAAAACTATTTACATCATCGGAAGTTGGGTAAGTGAACACATTCGATTATCACGGTCTGAAACCCATCATCTTACTACTTGGTTTTTATTTACTGCTGCAATCCGGTGCTTGCAAGTGAACATAAACACTCACAAGCAAATACTTCAATAAGTTTTCTACTTTATATAAACAGCAGCTAAGGTTGACAGTGGTAAGGTGTTGCCACTCTAAATGTGGTCTTGCACATCTGTTCTCATGTTTAAGTAAGACACGCTTAGACATAAATGATGACGGTGTTGCAGAGCCTTAGGAATACGAGCTGCGACTTCACGTCCCATCGTTTTGTTAACTGAAAAACAGTTTCTTAAATTTACAAACCTGTCAACAACTCAGAATACTTTACTGTTTAGTTTAAGTTAACCGTCACTGTAGCTGCTCTAACGTTGCACAGCAGTAGAACAGAAAATACTATTTAAAAATCTCATAAATTTTTAAACTGCAACGTTTTCCCATTTGCATACTACAGTTTGGTCAGTGTTCCGCCGAGCAGAGCGGTGATGTCCGGATTTAGTGAGAGCCACACCAAGCCTTAACTGATCGGACAACCTTAACAAATCACTTTTAATATCGAATGCACTTGAAAGTCTTCTGCTGAATTTAACCTTAACTGATGTATTAAGCCAACACGTTTGCAGGTCCATCAACCGATTTAAGCAAACCTTTATAACCAAGAACTACAGTAGTTCTCTAGCCCTAGGTGTCATGTTATTCCAGAGTATGACGAAGAGTTAAATTACTGATGAGTAGTACTGAGAAGCAGTGTTCAAACTGAATAACAAAATACCGATTTACACATTGTCGTGCAGGAGGGTATCTAAGCTGCCCTTCACCATTGCCTGCCTCCTGATCAACATGGAGTTGACGAAGTAGAGTAGGTGCTAACACCCTAGCTATGACAGCAGTTGGGCTAATTCCCTCGCGTATGTTTCTAACACCTTCATTAAATATGGATACTGTAATAGATCGATCCTAATCGTGATCTTCGAGTAGAACAGAACACATGCGAGATGCATCAGCACCATCACCATGAACACTCAAATAATCAGGAGAACAAAAGCAGCTCACCTGTCCTCGATGAAGTTGGGAAACCTCTGGGGAGAGAGAAGTGTGGATAAGGGAACGATCGAACTATATCACCTTTGGATTGTCAGATAACTATTACTAATAGATTCTTTATGTTTGGACAGCGATGAAACAAGAACTTGCGTCTTCTACGCTTACGATTTTGAATTTGACCCATTTCTACGCGAAACCGGTACATCTGCAAATGAAAATACCTGTTTGTTGACGCTTAAAGCATATGACAACTGTTCTGAATTGCAATGGATTCTTTTGAGTTATGTGATATTTCGGTGAGTTCCACACAAAAGACGTACTCGATTGACGTTGACGCACTATTCACAAACGTTCCATCACATGAAACAGTTGATTATTTATGTAATTTTATTTTGATACATAATGTTTTTCTACCCATTCCTGTCGACTATCCTAAACAATTGATTCTTGTGTGTACGGAAAACACTCGGTTTGAGTTCGGTGGATGTGCTTATAAGCAAGTTGATGGTGTAGCAATGGGCAACCCGTCGAGCCCAACATTGGCTGATATTTTTCTTGGAATGGTCGAAGATGGACTATCGGATTATATTGATCGTTCTTTGCGTTATACGCGGTATGTCGATGACATTCTAATATTCGATGATTTTGATCATGTTATCAATCTTTTGCATCAGTTTAATTCCACTCATCGAAATCTTCGTCACTCATGAACAGGAGCTGGATGACTCACTACCATTCTTAGACGGCATACTTAGGTGTGTTAATCGGAAAGCCACATGGAGTGTGCAGTATCTACAATTCTCTTCATTTGCGCCCGTGACTTACAAACGTAGTTTGGTGCGAACCATTTTTCACCGATCACGGAAAGTATGCACAGCCGACCACCTAAAGTCTGAAGAGGAGCTGTTGAAGAGTGTTCTGCTTGCGAATGGATCTGGTCAAGTTTATTGAAATTCATTGCAAGGAACCAGTGGCTTCCCGCCAGCCAAAATAAAGAAATACTTTGTGACTCGCGTTTTTAGTTCACAAGAACATTGTCTCGTCATTTTCCGCTAAGTCAAAATAAGTCTCGTGCAGTGTCTCTTGTACAGTCTTTGTCGGAACGTTCAATTCAAGCATCAGGCTAATTTCAGAAACCATTGTGACTCGGTTGGATGCCGACCAACTGTTTATGTGCTTAACACGTTCGGCTGAAACCCAAAACGTTTTCTTTCAGCGACATTTTTAGTTGTGGTGGTGCTCATTATATAGTAATTACCGGTAGGTGCTGAGTTGTGCAAAAGCACTGTGATCTGCTATACCCACCAACATGCGCATATAGTTGTTAGTATTTCTTCCAACTACATCAAGTTATCGAATCGTGAGATAAACAAAGGTAAGAGTCCTTGGCGGATTTATGTTTGACAACATACTCCAGTCAAGAATGCTATCGAGTGACACCCTTGGGGTGGATTAAGAGTTTGGAGAAGACGCAGTTGTGGAAAGTAAAGGTCTCGGCCGGATTCGAACCATCGAGAGAAACAGCATGACCAAAAGCAGCAAGCGCTCTAGTAGCTGAGCTACGAAGCCACGCCAACAGCTCAGCTGTTAGACCGCCTACCACGTTTGGACATGGTGTTTCTGATGCTAGTTCGAATCCAGCAGAATCTCTGACTTTTCACAATTGCGTCCCACCTAAATCATCAAGTCTATCAAACTACTCATCAGTAACAAAAACTAAAGGTAACTACGCGATATTTCTGGCAGGGGCGTTTACACCGTCACTGCCGGAAGTGTATGAGTTCCAATATACACATTTCCTTTCATGTTTGTTGCAGCCATTTCTGGCAGAATCCTTATTACTGACGGAAAATGTCAAAATATTCTCCTGACGGATTAATTCAATTTATATAATGCATAAAAAATGTCACTGTGTATCGTATATGCTTAATTAAGAAAAGTCTAAAGTAGAGCAGTGCTTTAGTGTATTCGACTGAAAACACGTATCGAATTAGAGGATCCTTTGTTGTCCAAGACGATGACGGTGACTTACAAGGCGCATTCTGCGGAAGTGATCGGAAGTCTTCAGCGAGCAAACTTATGCCCGCTAGTTGGGTAGAACAATCGAAAATCAGTCTTTTGTTGCGCATACTGTGATAGAGAGGCACCAACGTCATGTAAAACAGTGAGAAGATTTTCCTCAACAATGACTTCATGGAATAAGGATAAACAAAGAAGAACAGGAAGAACATTCAGTCTAAGTAACGTACTACCAAGACAGAGATAGGTTCATTACCATCTGTTTCTGAACGCATAACGATGGTCTCACTTGAAAAATGCTAAGGTGTGATAGTTCATTGTCTGACAGACAATAAAATGCTTTAACGGAGTCCACTCGATAGTCGGATTCTTGCATATGTTTTGCAGATTCACTTGTGGCACTTATAGGCCATTTGAAGGGTTTCTGCAAGATCCGAGCGTGTCTTCACTTTACACTTAGGTTCATATTTAATATCCTTAATTTCGATCAGCTGGTCGAATGAAGATTGGTCACTTTGGAAATTTTGCCCATAGGCTCTCACATGTCCAAAGGTTTGTGCATAATTCCGTGTATGCAACTGAAGAGTGAACGAAGCGAAGTTTAAGCATGCATCTTACGTAGCGATTGTTGCGTTCTTCATATTTATTCCGGGGTTATATTGTTTCAAACTGGAGTCGATCATGTACTAGTGGTTAGCCTGCGAATAAGCAAGCGTCCGTCATGACTTCAGGAGATCGAAATATCAGTTTACCACTTCATCAGACTTTAATTTTTGTGTAAATGTTAAATATTCTCAATCCATCCTGACAGCAAAATCCACCTTAGCTGTGTAGTAGACTACCAGTGGCGCCGTTGAGTAATATGTTGTCCGACTGCGAGAGATTATTCCCTTGATTCAAATTATGCAGAAATAAAATCCTCATTCGCCTTGTGAAGCCATGGAGTAAGGTCCGGAATCGGAATGGGGGTCCAATTGAATATTCATCGATTAAGTAAGAATCATGACAATAACTGGATGGATGACTTTCAGTCCGTCATTGATGCTGTCTACCGCAACGTGCGAACTAGCAACCGTTTTATAAGCAAAGAAAACAAAGCTCATAGGATTCATGCAGTGTCCTGTCCATGTTGACTTGTGACACTTAACGTCCAACAGACTCATTTAAACAGCATGTCCACAAAAGTTAGCGGTGCATACGCTGAAAGTCACTTTGTTACAACATAATGTAAAACTGAGCATCACCACAGTCACGAGTTGCTTTACTGACGTCAGTTCTTCGTGAACAAAGATGCCATCATGCGGAACGATAGGTTTTGACTGTGGTTAGGTTATATACAGCTCCACATATCTTCTAACCTCTACTCACTATTTGAAATGTTTGCTTTTGTTATACAGAGAACAGGTGAAATGCTATTCTGTCTAAAAGTGTCCGAGACGTAGACGGCGTAGCCATGACGAGCGAATTGGTCCCAAAACGCCTGGTGTTCCGAATTAAAATGGAAAAAGTCATCTTTCTAGTTGTGCGCGAATTAAAGTTGTGCAAGTGGTATGCCGATGATATGCGCCGAGTGGACAAAACAAAGAGCAAACTCATGAAGTGATTAATTTTTCAGCTACGTCCACCCAGGTTTTCCGTGACTTTAGAACACAAACGAATAATAGATTGCCAGTCTTGAACATCGAGATTAGGCACCCTTCATCAAAGCAGCACATAGGACAGTACATGAATTTTATGTGATTTGCCCCTGTTGTATATAAAGCGGTCACTGGTTTGCTCAGTGTCGATAATGATTCGAAGACAGACTACAAACCAAACAAATAGTGTCGCATGAAGCACTTTGTACTAATAATTTTCCGGAACGATTTTATTTGAAAATGGAATAAACTTACTCTAACGAAATGCACAATTGTAGGAATTTCTAAAAACGATCCACCTCGAACTCCTTTTTCGATTAACACTTTTAGGAATTTCAAGTTGAGCACCACCCACAGTCGATCGCAGCTATTACATTCCCATAGGCTTACCAGTCAGCCCCTTTCGAAAAGAACCACCATATTCCAGTCTCGCTTTCATTGGAACTCGTCAGTAGTGGAAAGATGACTAGTATCACTATGAAACGCACACAGTGCGGTAACATTTGTTCTGCTCTCGCAAACTACTGGGTTATCCCAACCACCAATCAAAAAAACGAAGCCCCATGTTTTTCACCAGTCGTTGTACCCCTAAGTTTTCTAGCAAAGATTAGCAAAATTAGAACAGAGGAATGCGTGAAACCAAGGTCAAGGGGCATGCTCCAAAATGGCTAGGTGATGCAATGGCACATCCACTAGTGAGTGACAGCCAAGGACGACAGAACATTCCTCCGTCTATCGCGAGACATTAGCAACCGTAGGCAACAGCGTTAGTATTGTATCATCAATAATTACCCTGATGACCCATCACAAGCTACAAATGTCGCAACCTTGTTGATCAAGCGCTGGTAACCGGGCGTATGTGCAAAACCAGTCGACTTTTAAATTTGACCTGCTGTGTGTTTGGCTGTTAGTATCAATAACGACCCAAATGTACTTGTACGTTCAGCCATTATCACTTAAGACCTGTTGATTTTGTGTTCATGATGGTGATGGCTAATCATGGAGTGTTAAATGTATTAGCAAGATAATTCGCCTCCTGATTACTGTGCTTAAATGTAATGTTCGAGGTAGGATTTCATTGCGGATCAGCCTGATGGTCACTGCTCGTTAGTGAATTGAACATTATTCGAGTTTAACCTCCCAATTCGTGAATCAGAAGTGACCAACTGAAATGCAATCGGCTTCTGGTCACTGGGGGAACAGATAAGTAGTAGGGAGTTTTGAAAACTGCAACTGAATGTTAGTGATATTCAACACATATTTTTAAACTGCTTATAGGAGTAGTGCTTTTCCTGCCACTTACTTCATGAGGTGGTGTGCACCAATCCTTGTTGAACCTACAAAATCGTGCAAAAGGTCATTCACCTTAAGATTAAGATGCAACTGGAGGTGGCTTCTTAAGAACGAAATGTTGTACATTTGGGTGGGGTTAGACTGAATCATGTCTAACTGCACTGAGGCTGACTCCTTAGTAGCAGCGTGACTGATGAACTTCGTAATGACCGGCATGAGACGAGTAAGCCGTTGACATCCAGCTGTGTTCAGATGTTGGGCGATATTTCGTTCTTACTGTGTTATGAGCGAAGCGCGAGTACAGACCTTTGCATCTAGCAAAGGTAGCCCACGAAAACAAAACATTTAGACGATCATTCATAATGGCACTCAGCCGGAATCATTCGCATTCGACAATAGTTTCATAAAAACCAATTGACAAACATTATTTCCAGAGTTCCGGTATCACAGCATTAAATTTCCAAAGGTTATATAATAGATATTGATCATCACTTTAGAATAACGC
>LUCH01006576.1:0-16741 GCA_013368495.1 Paragonimus heterotremus
CCTTAAGGTCCTATGTACAATGTGAGCTAAGATTTTGGGAAGGATTTTACACATCGTACAGCAGACAGACCGGGGGTATCTCCAGGTCACTACAATAGTCTGAAAGACACATTTTCGTTTGTTGAGTCCCTAAGAGATCTCAAAGTAAGGGAGAAGATAATGGTATCTTTTGATGTAAAACCCTTTTTCACAAATGTTCTGCTAACCGAAGTAATATCGATTATTCATGACCGCAGCAGAGCATAGCATATCCCTCACACTACCTTGTTTAAAATTTGTAAGCTTTCATGTACTATGAATATTCAGTTTCCATTCAATGGTAAATTCCACCGACAAATTGATGACGTAGCGATGGGAAGTCCACTGGGGCCGGTACTCGCTAAAATTTTTATGGCGTATTTAGAAAGACAGACAGTAACGTCCATTCACTCTACAACGCTCTGTAACCGATATGTTGACAACATATTTTGTGTGTGTGACTCACGAGGCCATGATGACCAACTCTGTACAACACTGAATAGTCCACATCGGAACATTGCGTTCACCACAGCAGTTCAAGAGAACAACAAACTTTTCTTCCTAGATGTGGAAATGTCTGTGAATGATGATGGATCCATCACGAGAAAATTGAATGAGAAACCCACTTGGACGGAGCAGTATATTCATTTCAAGAGTTTTGCACCGGTATCGCTCAAGCGTGGTCTCGTTCAAGCTCTCTTCAGTAGGATTCGCAGAATTTGTTCACCCGAGACGATTGGGGAAGAATCGGCTTTCATCCACCAAACACCGGTGCACAACGGATACCCCGCGCGCTTCATCTCAAAGCACGCTAGAGAAAGGTTGAAACAGTCAATGTCAAAAACAGTGTTCAGCAAACCCGTGTATATAACACTGCCACACAGGGGTGAAGATATAACCATCCTCATCCAACGTAGACTAAAGTGTGCCCTCAAAGTTGCGTACAACGCAGCAGAATTAAGACTGATCAACAAAATGACACGGCTGCCTTGCACACCGACGAAAGACCCAAGCAACCCACTCGCCACATCCAACATTATTTATGATTTTACTTGTACTTGCGGAGTCAAGTACATGGGCCGAACGGTGAGAAAGCTGGTGACACGTGTCTCGGAGCACATTCCCAAATGGTTAGCGAACAACAAAACCGGCGCCGCCCAGTTTTCTATCCCTCAACATTTTGGAGAAACGCGGCATTTGGTTCAAATGGAGAAGGCTTTTCATGTGTTGTGTCGCCCAATCAATAAATATACTTTACTTTTTGATGAGGCCGTTACAATACACCGTTACAACCCTCACTTTGCGCCATCATCATAGACAGCAATACATCACTGGTTCACACTAATGCTCAACTGCCACACAACCATGAAGAAGAATAAAAAGCAGACCCCGTATAGGAAGAGAGAAAAAGGGAAAGGGGAGGGGTCCTAATCACTAAAAATAGCTAAGTCTACATTCAGACATACAACATCAAAGCGCCTACAACTTGCAAACAAACAACCGAGCTGTAAGTGAAAGTAAGGCGTCATCAGCAAGACAGCTTCCTCACGGCTTTCATTGCCCCGCGTCATTAAGTGCACTCACTTGACAGACAACTCGGACAAACAACGACAACACTCACGCCAATGAGCTCGGTTGGCCGCCATCTCACCTAAACTTTCAAGCCATCGACTTTGTGAGTCACGAGGGCTCCAGCCCGGGAGACGAACCTAATCTACAGTGCCCAACCTTATCGTGAATGACTTCATTTGTCTACGCTAGGTCATCATCTGTCCACCTCGTACCTTACGCCAATCGGTCAAAGCGTCGGCAAACAGTGCTCGGTGTGGCAAGGGATTAGCTGGCATCCTTAGTACATGGCCTAACCATCTAAGTCTGTGCAAATGTAGTGATTGAATAAAAGAACTCGTTTGACAATCAGTGCCAAACACCCGCTTCCTAATCTCTTCGTTGCTTACTCGTTGGTGCCACCCGACACGGACGATTGAACGCAGACATCGGTGGTAAAACACCTGAAGACGGACCACGTCCTCTGCCCTGAGTGGTAATGTTTCCCTGCCGTAAAGTGATATAGCCCTCACTTTTGTCTGATATACGCGATCCTTAAGGTTCAGAGAGATACCTTTCTGTCGCCATAAGTGCCTCAGATTAGTAAACACCGCCCTAGCCTTAGAAATGTGCGCCTCTATTTCATTCCCTACACCTCCGCCGCCGCCGCTGATGCAGCTTCCCAGATATGCAAACCGGTCAACAACCTCCATGACTTCGTTATCTAATATAAAACCTACGTAATTACAGCAATCTTACAGAAGTACTTTGCATTTCGAGGCTGCAAAGCGCATTCCGAAGTACTTAGCAGAACGCGAAATTGCGTTCAGCGTTGATCGTGCCGTTTGAATGTTGTCAAACAGCAACACCTTATCGTCAGCATAATCAAGATCAGTCAGTCTTTCACCAAGTAGGAGGTCCACACTGGCATCATTTGAGTGCCGCGTACAGTCCTCCATTATTTCATCCATGACGAAACTGAACAAAAATGGTTAAAGAAGACAGCCCTGACGTACACCGCTCATGATGCTGAAGCTATCAGACAGCTCACCGTAAACCCTCACCTGAGCTGAAGTATGGGAGTAAAGCGCCGTTTACGTAAGTTTTTTTCTTTCTCTTGTTTTAAGCTTTATCTTAGACTGCCTATTGGTTTCCGTTTATTTCCGCGTGCCTTACTGTAAGACCGATATTGTCTACATGGTTAGTTTCCTACACGACCAGTTTAAAGTTTGAATTTTTTTCGTCTGTTTTAACTAATGATGGCCCATTCAAGCGTGACTGGTTCTGTGCGCTCTTCCTATTGCAGCTGATCATTCACTCCTAGTTTACGTTTATTTAAATTGATGTATTCTAATTGATTGTAGTCCGTGTATTGCAACCGAAGAGATCGGTCGAAATGTCTCTGCAGAGTACATCTTACCTAATTCTACTTGCGTGTCTTAAATTTATCCGGAGACATAACTATTTTATATCTGAGTAAATTGTGACAACCTCCGGCTGGACTCAATTGTTCTTGACCAGAGGTTACCTGCTGACAATATTTTAATGATGCAAAATGGCAAAACGCAAACCGTACCGTACAGGTGTGTAGAATTTACATCCGCTAATTTTCACCAGTCCGCTCACTAAACTCTGATAACTTTGATGTGGTCAACAGTAAAGTAAATGGACTGTAGTTTGCAGTGTTACTAAGGTCTTCACATCCATGATGCCGCGTCACGTGGGGATACTTCACTCTTCAGAGGTCTGACTCCCCACTAGCTAGCGGCTAACGAAAGAATGGACTGGAACCGTTTAATGGTGCAGCACACTCCTTGATATGACTAATCGGATGTTGTCTGAAATTTATGGCTTGGTTTGTGATTTTCGTGGTGTCTTTCGGCACGGTAATATATAGTTCAACCACCTAAGCTTACGATTCCCTCAAGACTAAGATATTTAACTCGTTCGAAATTTGTCATCAAATATTCGCCTCTAAATTTCATTATTATTTAGCTCATATCGTTAAAAGCAAATAATGAAGGTCGGATATTGAAAAATGGCCTCATTCCTCAGCTGTTCACAGTCGTTTTGCGGTTGTACAGCACTGCTGCCTTCGAAACTAAAGTGTACACACCTCTGACGATCTTCCGTTGACTGACAGTCGCGTATCTACCCCACTGAGTTGAGTATCAGCATTAGTCACTGCTACGTTTTTGTTGGTAGTTATTGTTTTCAATTGCCTCGCCGGAAAACTGTCACCATGAGCCGGTGATACAGGTAAACTGGAAGGATCTGCTGAGGTTCCCAGATTGTCTCTCAGTTCATTTGACTTATGAGCTAGTTACGCTTCTTGAAAGTCAATCTGGTTACATCTGAGCTCATTACGTATATTTACTGTTAGCCCTTCATGCGGGCATTCGTACAGAATACTACCCTCATATCTCAAAACTGCATATCTTTTTTAGGTCCGGCGCTTACTGAACTGTACATTTTCTTCGTTTGGCTCCAGCTAAACGTATGCGCAGCTGGTTTGGACGTCGAATTAATTGTTCATCCCCACCTTTTGTGCTACCATGACGTGATTGTCAGGATTGTGCACTACATCACTCCGGAGGGCTTTGGTTTTAACAGACACAACCTTGTCAGGCAGTCTGAAGAGGGGAAGTGAGATGAAAAGCAGATGTATTCATAGGGTTGGAGGTCCTAATAACCGCTTGGGAGTGTTTGAGTAGTGAAGCAGGTCCACATGAGCATACAGTAGTACTTTTTTACAGTCGTGGCACTATTGTCTTCTGATTAAGAAGGATGGGGGTTAGAAAAGGAGTCTTTGGACAAGAGGGCACTCCGATTGCCCAGTGTTTGTCTGTAAGTATCGGCGTGTTACTTACTACGATCGAGAAACCTTCGGTATCGTTCATAAGTTTGACGTAAATTTGATTACATCTTCTGCGCACAGTGCTGATGAGACATGAGTTTCGTGCTCACTGCACCACCAGGTTAGACAAGTTCCTCGCTGTTATGTGAATCAGACTGTTGAGTCCTTGCGCACTCTCAAGAAGCTTTTGTCTTATGTTGTCTCACAGGGTAGATTTTTCAGTCAGAGTCTCGGGGTGCGGTCTCTCAAGGCATAAACAACCGGACAGTATCGAAACTTACCGTTTTTCGACAATGACATTATTCACCCGTAACGATTTCCTCATTTTATCTCGCCACGTGAATTTTCTGCCTCTTCCATACCCTCACTTCATAACTGTTTTCTGAGACCAAAACGATTGGTTATCTTTGGCGTCCTCGATGTCTCTGCACTCTCTGACAAGTCGATCAGCAACCTTTTTTGGCAAGTATTCCCTCAAGTCTGGAGCTTGATGCGGGCTGCGTGTCGGAGCCGCGAGTCTACGACTATAGCACCGTTATCCACTTGAGCTCACCTCTAGATAAATTTCGCTTCTAACGCTTCTCTCTTCGGGTCTTTTGTGACACCGAAGCCGAATCTCGTGGTCAAACTGGAATGGGAATCGCACTGAGTTCCAGAGCAGAGCAATGTTGGCTCGATTGGATCCCAGTGATCAGTCGCTTGTGCACTGTAAGGCTGAGCCCGTCGGTAAAGTCTGTCGACGCAAGTGTGAAAAGCGCTGTTTCCATAATATTGGCGTATACTCCAACGGACAGCTGTTCGGACGCTATCAAGGATGCGTTCTCTGACGCCCTCGTTGACCTCAGACATCATCATACTAGCAGGCGATTTGAATACTCAGCTTGGTTGTCTTTTTCCAGAGAAGGGGCTGTAAGGTATGTTTGGCGTAAAGGCACAATGCACTGTTAATGACGAAAGACTGTTACGGCTGAGCGCATCTCACAGTCTTTATATTCTGGGCACCGCGTCCCAGCACAGAAAGAGACGCTGTGTTACATGGATACCTCTGCGTGCAGCTCATTCATGGACAAAACTCGGTCGGATGGCAGTCAGTTACAGGTGGCGCCACTCAGTTAATGGCTGTTTCTCAGTTTGAGCAACCACTTGGACTCGGATCATGCCCTTGTGTTTTCCCTTTTTGTTTTCCGAACAAGGAGGCTGTAAGGAACGCTTACTAGGAAGCATTGGTGAACAATTTGCCCAGTTTGTGTCCGATGAAGGATCCTAACAAACACTGGGAACAAATCGTATCAGCTATGAATGGTTGCAGTGGATAGGTGTGTTCAGAAGTAGCTGTGCATTTGTGATTGAGCCTAATTCCTGTCACGTCGATCAACCTTATGAACAAGCGTTGCTCGACTCCACCTGGTTCTAAATGATGACCACTGTCAAAAACCTAAACGCAGGCCGACCAAAGGCTTTTGCAAGGACCCTGAGCATCACTTGATCAAACAGTTGAAAGTTATGGAATGAGCCTTTTTACCTAGGAGTGGCAGAAAGCCTTTTTCCTCGATCCATCGTTGTACTAGCCGTTGAGTGGGACCATATATGAAAAGGTGGTTGGATTATCACCAGCCAGTCGTGCCGACTTGACAGGTGGGTTAGACATTTTGAAAAACAATTCGGCTGGCCTCGGTCAGACCATAAAGGCGGCGGAGCACAACTGATCAGTTATTGCGTTCCATATGGCCCTCTGTCTGAATCAGAAGTGGCCGTTAAGCCTAAATTATTAATGTGCAACAAGGCTGCTGAATCAGATTTCTTTCTTTTTAAGAGTGGTGGGGAGAGGTTGATTTCATAACTAACAAAACTCCCCCAGGTGATTTAGAAAACTGAAGAGGTGCCTCGTGATTGGTGCTTATGTACAGTAGCTGTCGTTTTCAAAAATGGCACAGAGTATGTATGACAACCACAGAGGTCTTAACCTAGTGTCAATTTTATCCGAGTTACTCACTGGCCTTATTTTATGGCGTCTTACTAAGTCCAGAGGAAGTTATATACGTTAAGAACGGGCAAGATTCCGATCTGGTCGGGGGTGTGTGCGTAACATTTTTACCTTGCCACGGATCTTCTGCACCAACACTCTTTTAAATAACCCATGGTAGTAGTGTTTTTAGACCTAAACGTTGCCTTCGGTTCGGTTAGTCGTAGCGCTCGATGTAATTACCTACTTCCTAAGATAGTTCCAGAGCAATAAATGAATCTGTTGAGACCGTTGTATACCCACTCTGCAGGCACGTTTCTCAGGCGTTCACCACCTTAAATGATGTTCGCCAGAGATGTCTGATCTACCTTGTTTAGTTTTGTCATTGACGACATTCTGGAATCCAGTGAGCGTGGTGTCCGCTTGTTTCTAACGCCAAGCTGACCGACACGGAGTATACGGATGGCAGTGTCTTGCTTAACCCCCCTGTCAAAGATATACGGAACACACTGAACAAGATGACTGGCCGGGCTGATTTTTTTGGAGTATGCTTCGCCCATTCAAAGTGCAAGGTGCTGCTTCAAGACTGGAACATTTCCACTCCTACTTTCTTCGTAGATAATCCGCTTGAGACTATGGACAGTTTCACATACTTGGGTAGCACCATCTCGTCTGCTTGTAACATTGTTTATGAGATATTAGTGAGGAAAGCGAACGGTCGAATTGCCTTTGCCAATCTACGTCATTTGTGTTGTCGAATAAACGTTCTGCTTTCGTTTAAGGAAAGGGTATATGGGGTTTATGTGCGTTCTGTTTTGCTCTATGGCTCGGAAACGTGGCCTGTTCCCAAGGAAGATGTCAACAGACTTGTTGCGTTTGACCATCGTTGTCAGCACCAGTTTCGGATTGCTCATTATACGCCATCCATTGATCAACTAACAACGTTGAACGGCCTGCGATGGGTGGGTCACATACTCGATGTCACCTGAAAGTTTACTGCGCCGGGCATTATACACTGAATCTATTAACAATTGGGTAAAACCGCTTGGTAATCAATCATTGAAATGGTCACTGTTTCACTGAATAAAGTGAGTAGGTGTGGTCTTTCCATTTGGGATCAGTGTGATCACTCAAATCGCCGACTAGAAGCGCTATCCGGGATGGCAATATGTCACAGCCAAGAACATACCCCATTTCATACTATCCCTCGTTCTTTCGCTCGGACTTCTTTGATCGATTTTTAACTTTTTTACTGAAGGTTTCTTCTTCTAGGATACTCCATGTTACTGTTGAGGTGAGCGATGACCCGGGCCAAACTCAAGGCCGTCCCGAACGGATGAATTGATGTTCTTATGCAAACAACGTGTAAGTGCTGCTTACATCATAGAATGTAATGTCATGGGTTTTCACAGACCGTATACTTCCTGGCATGAAAAGGATAGTACAACCGATTTGACCATCCAGTTTTAATGCGACGGACGACCAAAAGGGGAGTTATTTAATCCGCTGTTTCTGTGGCAGCTATGCGAGTCAAGTTTGTGCCCCTTGAAGTGCATGTCACTTTTGAATTGACGTCTGCATCTTGTACAAAGCACTTCAACTCTGTGGGAATTGTGCCTTTCAGCTGCCTGGACAGAGTAGGGTATCGTTTTTGGAAGACCCTTGAATTTGTTGTGTTCATAAATCTAAACTGAAAGGCTGCAGTATGGAATACGATTAGGCCAATGCTAGTGATGCTCTGGGTTGTTCTCTCCTTGACTACTTGTTTGGTTAGTGACTTGTTGACTTTCCGTTTAAGTAGGTTGGTTTAAAGAACTAAACTAACGCTCATCGTTTGGATTTCCTTATTAGGCTAATCCTTCTAAAACGTTAGGTTTGTACACCTCATAGACGCTATAAATCACTGTTGTCTATGAGAGTAACTCTCTCAGTGGAAGCGGCTGAGCTGCTGGACACTAGTACTACCACGCCTTGTTTGAAGTCAATCACATAAAAAATGAATACAAGTTCAAACCCTCATCTCGGTAAACATATGCTTTAACATAGGGAGTACGTAACTCAACCACAAAAGATTGCATTTTAATTATTTGACCCGTTTACCGCGTATTTTATCATCTGCTCCCGAATTTTGCTGAATACATTTACTTCTTTTTGTGACAACCGTATGCAGGTTCTCGACTCAAACAATTTCTTTGATATTGTTTGGTGTGGAACCAGTGATATTCCCAATGTTCCATTGGAAAACCGATTCGTTAATAAATTTCCAGGTTAGTCTAGGGCGTTTGTTGTGCATGGTTCAGGTCATCGCGGTATCTTTTTCCGATTATTTGCGTTATATTTCTTTTTCTACCCATCTCTTTAACAAGGAGCGGCGGCAGTTTTTTCAAAAATTAATCTCTTCCGTGCTCTCGAACTGCATCGGCGGTTAGCTCCTAATACATACAGCTTCTATCCACCAACTTGGTTCCTTCCGTTTCAAAAACAGGCCTTACAGTTGGACGCAGTCTCAACCACCGGTGAGTTGGGCTCCTAAAGTCACTTAATGCGAGTCACCATCTTGATAGTTGCTTAGGCTGATTCCGTTAACAACCTGCGTACTGCTGGCTTTTATTGATCGTTTGTACAGTAAACTTTTGTTGTTTGTTGAGATTGGATTTGTGAATTCGAACCGCTCATTTTCGGTTTAATAGTAAATACAACTGTGGAACCCTATTGCTAGCTGCTTTAACGGGATTCCGAAGTTACTCCGTATTTTTGAGCGCGTTGATGTAACAATCTATGTGCAATTGACGTTTTATGAAATTTCGTTCGAGTGAGTCATGTTGTGGCCTTTATTTGAGGTGTTTCACTGCTAACGGCACCGGTTACCAGCAAAATGGTTGTGAGTCCGAAAGGTGCATACTTTTAGTGTCTTGTCTGTGTTTTGGTAACCTGACTGTATCCAGCCCACATGCGACATATTATATCACTTGGGGCTAAAAGACATTTTGCGTAACAGTTTAAAATTGAATCTAATCGGTACCTAGCTTCAGGGGTTTTGTGTGTCAGCTGAGGGTTTGTCGTACGGAGCATTATTTGCTGATACCACCAACACCTGAGTAAAACCGCATAGTGGTCGGTCAACAAAATGAGTGTGACATGTGAAGCCCTGACTGTTCGATTCGGTAAAGTGAGTTGGTGTCGCATGCTTGGTTGGGGTGCTTGTGATTACCCAAGTCGCTGACTAGATGACGGTGTGCCGCGATCAGTAGCACATCTGCATTCATACCATTTCTAGTTCTTTTCTTTTGCCTTTTTTAAACTAATTTTTAGCCTTTTTATCAACTTTTTCTCTCTCGAGGATATTTCACGTTATTCTCAATACGGCAGGCGGCCCAATCCACAACACCTTCTGGTCAAGTTTAAGGGTGTTGTGGTGACCATGATGATTGTGATGTTTAGCACTTAACTCTCTTCCTTCCTCTTTCTTCTCCCCTAACTAGGACATTGTTATTTTCCTCATAGTTATATGGCAGTTAAGTTTGAGTGAGAACCCTTGATGTGTTGCTGTCGTTGATGACACCCGTTTGTCAAACCGAGCTCTCAGCAATCCAAAACGTCTCGGAACGTACTGTCGAAATTATAACTTTTCCAGAGGCACCTCGTCACTTTTAGTCGTTGATCTTCACGTCATGTAACGCACTCTTACTACTGTCTGTCTTATTTTAAGCAAACGCCTTCTAATAAGGCACGGTCCTTATTGCCCAATTCACCGGTTCTTTTGCCGATCATACACTTCTATCTGTGAATCACGATTCCAATCCCCAACATAGGGTGGGTTGCACTTGGACGCCCTGCGCACATGATTCTGTCCGTTCAGCCTGGTGTATTTTGTTCTATAATTAAGATTTTCAGCTCTCATTCGTTCAGTGAATCTTCTTATTGGTGGCTGGTTCGATCACCTATGTGAGATTTGATCACATCACTTCGTCAAAGTCATAGATAGCAATTACTCAGTAGTTCGCGGTGATGCTCAAATGCTATATAACTCTAAGAAACAGACCCATTCACAGTCAAGAATAAAACGAAAGGAAGGGAGGGAACCAAACTACTTAAAACAGCCATCTTTACTATCGCTATACCATTTCTGCAGGACAGATATTGCCAAGGTGCCCACACCTTTCAAATAAACAATCGAGCTATGAATGGAAGGACGGTGTCATCTGCGAGACAACCCTTCTGTAGCTCTCACCACCCCGCGTCATCAGTTGCCATTTACTCTACAGACAATGTAAGAAGACTAAGTCCGGTTAAACACCATCCCGTCTAAATTCTTCAACCGCCGACTGTGAGAGTCGTGAGGGCGCCAGTCCGGGAAACAAACCCGATGTACAGTGACTAACTCCTTGGTAAGAGACTTCATTTCTCTTCTTCGCGTGATCATTTGTCCACCTCATTTCTTAAGCCAGTCGGCAGAGGAATCGGTTAAAGGTGCTCTTCGTTGTTTAGGTGTCACTTGCTGTGGGCGATCGAACGCATGCATCGATGGTCGAATGTCTGAAGATGATTCACGTTTTCTGACCGTGTCTCACGTCTGCGTTAAGGTATTCTGCTGAGCGTCGAAATGATCCTACTTGTTCACTCATTACATCACATTTTAGGCGGACTATTAAAGGTGTACATTTTGCTGGTTTTCGTTTTACGAATAGTTAGGAAGGGTAGAGGGCTGAGTATAGGGAGTTGAGTGAAGGGGTTGTAGGTAGATTCACTAATATCACCGTACACGATGCGCTGACACGCAAAAAATAACATTGAAAATGTTTATTCATTCTTAGTGCCTCGGGACTCCTTTATTTTAGCCTGTATTTTCAAAGTAAGATGTCTCACGCTACCGTTGACATACATTGACTTGATTGGTTCATGACATTTAGAGCTTGAATATGGTAGGTTATTATTAACCCGCAGTATTTCGTAAGTTAAGATGCGGTCTGGATAAAACTGAAATATACTTGTCCAGTTTCGTTTTCATAAGTTGTAGTAACTCTGATTCCTGATTGACCACGAGGTGAGTCAGGACTTCATTTTTGTCTCGATTTGAAACTATGGGTTATTTTGTTAACAGAAAAATTCACAATTCCAAGTGCGTATAGAATTTATTAGTGCTATTAGCCCAATATTTATTTTTCGTTTAATTTCGGCCATTAGCTTACTTTTCTCATTCGCTGTCTTCTTCATTTTCTCATACCAGCTTACCGCAGTGAGAATGTGAATGCCACGAAACCCACGTATATCGTCAAACCAGACAGTGGGACTCAAGGGCGTGGCATTTATCTCCTTCAGTCTCCACAATCTTATATTCCTCCAAGTGCGTTGACTTCGGACTCTGAGGCGCGAACTCTCCCACACCAGATTATCCGCCCATCAAGTGCAGTAGATATGGACGCGTCGGATGTACGCAATCAAAATTTAAACGGTCTGCAACCGGCGTTGGATGTAGTTCAACGTTATGAACCAAATCCCGTTTTATTGTACGGCTGCAAGACCGATTTGCGCGTCTATGCGCTCATTGAGTCACTGACCCCGCTCAAAATTCATGTCTACCGAGATGGTTTAGTGCGTCTAGCCAGTCGATTGTACCATAAACCGGAACAGAGCAATTTGTGCAAGGTAATTTCCCCTAACTGAGTCCAAGATTAACGGTTGTTCTCCTTGTTTGAAATTCAAGCTGTGACTTCTAGATCCAGCTACACACTTTATATCGAACGGATTTCAACATGTACCAAATATGTCTTTCGTGTACAACGCATCAGCTTAGTGTCGTTACAAGAGCCGATTTTTAAACTTCGATGATGAACATTATCCGGATTTTTTTCTGAATATCGGTTTTTGCCATTTTTAAAACTGGAGTCTATATAGTTTAAAATGTTAACTTGTAAGTGTATCTTTGACTAAATAAATCCGGGTTCCAAAATCCTAGTTTAGTAATGATTAATCGGAGATTTGGTTAATTTCATGTTGAACGTCATTCACAGTTGTTCGCAGCTTTCACATTTAGCTAGAGTTTTCGGTTAGTCTTTTCGAAAAGACATAACATACTCGAGTGTCGTTCTCGTTGAAACTCATCAGTAGTGCTTTCATGAAACAGTAATGCTGACCATTACGCCATTGACCTCACACTGGGCACGATCGAATTGTCCTATTTGAACTCTCAATTCCTTGCGCCTGTGGAAATTTTAGTTACTAACTTTTTGGACTGACCGCACTATCTCCAAACTGTAAACGAATCATTCGCGTGCAGATACTTTTCGCTAACACTTTTCTGTGTTGGCAGTCAGTTAATGTTCAATTCAGACTGGCTTAACAGACTCTTGGAATGCGATTGAATGTACAACGGGAGTCGTTTGATTGGACCACTTTGGTTATTGATCGAAATGGGTTGATTATATGGTCTGGTACTTCGGAATAGTACAGGACCTTATTTGTTGAATGTCATTTGATTTTCGCCTCAAAAGAAAATGATCTCTCTTGTGGGAATAAATATTTACGTAATGTAGTACTAGCAAGGGTATCGAAGTAGACTGGTTTGTCGTTGTGCAGGAAGTGTCTGATTGACTGGTATATCAGTTAAGTTTTCTATAGTGCTAGCATCACTGTCAGTGAGAACAACTCTCCAATCAAGGATATCATAACATGAACAAACCTTTAAACGAAAAATAACCCCATAGGGCGAAAGTAAATTGTTTACCGACTGAGCCAAAAGTGTGTCAAAATTACCATAAGCGAGACAATGCGATTACCGGAGCCGGGCTACCTAATTCACCAGCGTGCTTATACACCGCAGTGAACAATCAGAACGCCTAACAGTCGTGTTACAACCGTTCACAGCTGACATAATAAAGTTTAGTATGAAAACAGTGTTACGTGTACGTAGGTCCCTGCGAACTAGGTTTTGACCTAATTGTGCGTTCCTTACAACTGTACCCATTGTTCAGAGCAAACTTTTGTGACGACATGGCCATGTGAACGCATAAGATAAAGTAAGGTATTGAACTGCGGTGTTCCATTACAATATGTAATGTACAAATCCATTGCAGCCCTTTGAATGTGCAACTGGTTTCTGGTGGTCGATTTGCCTTTGTTCCCTACATTACAGAGATTAGAAATGGTTCCGTCTTAGCCAACTTAGATCGCGTATCCCGCTAGACACCTTAACCGATCGAGCGGGTTTCACCGTTTCATCAAAATACTGGGCTGCTAACAGGGTCTGTTTTGGGGGATATGTCTGTTCACATGCTTTGGTGTAGATATCTGTTGTCTCAAAATTAAATTACACGTCACTCAATTGCTACAGTGGCAACTTCCCCGTACTGGTGCTGAAATCGATCTCCAAGTTACCATGGCTTATGTCATAATGATCTTCAGCCAGATAACATAACTATTAATTTATATTCCCAATTTGATTGATTTAATGTGGTTGTCCAAATACAACAGCTTCTAATGTGTTCAACCTATATCAACCAAGTCCTTACTACTTATCAGTAGTCAAAATAGTCTAGTGATTTTTATTTGGAATGAAGTTCTAGCCTTGGTCTCATCGATCGGAGCTAACAGGACAATTACTGCATCTCCTCTGAAGGGAATCGAGCAATCTGAACGTGAATCACAGGCGAATGTGGCCGGGCGTTTGCACATAGCTGTTCAGTCATGCCTGATTTGTAGCCAGTGGCGCAGTGGTAATGGTGATCCTCAGTCGAATAACGGAAACATTACTTTTGTCCCCAATTTGTATTGATTGATGTGGTCGTATAATTACTAATATTTTATAATGTGTTCAACTTATATCAACCACATCACTACTACTTATCATTAGTCGAAATACCATTCACCTGAGTTTTGGGGTCATTTCTAATTTCAGCTCGGTTGCGAGTAGCGCTCACATATTGTGTATTTACACATTTTTACCCGTTAGTTGGGTCCATCCACAGTTTAATCAAGCGGTACTTTGTCCATTCGATTAAGTTCCTCCTCCGCCAGCGATACACTGATGTTTTGTTTGAAGTTTCGGGGATTGTGAGTGGCATTCGATTTAGAATACACTTAAAACCTTCGCTAAATTCTGGAACCCATTTCCATAGGACAAGAGCGAACGTTATTGTTACGTGTGTTATTTGGGGTTAGTCGCAACCTTGTGAGCCCATCAGTACATGTTACTCTGTATCCGGTGATATATTACTGCATGTTTACAGGGGCATATGGCTCTTATCGAGGTTTAATTATAGAAATGGTAGCTTGTTTGCTGTAGAGGAAATGATCAGTTTTCGTATAGAGCATATTTATATATGTAGATCTACTCAAGTGTTGGTTAATTATGACGGGAGCAATTAGTAACCAGTTCACGTTGTGCCTATGGGCGGTTCACTTGGATAATGAATCGGCATGTGTTCGACAGAAACTACTTATTCTACGTTCATGATTATTTTTACACTGGGTGACATTAAAACCATTTATAGGTTGTAAATTGCTGTCGATTCTGTCTGAACCCAATTTCGTCATATCTTAGATTTGCAGACTGTTACGCTGGTTTCCGAAATACACGTCTAACTCCTCGCCGGAACTTAAAATTTCTGTGTTCAGTTCATCACGCCAAACCTTCTATATAACGGTCTAGGAATTGGGACTTATTGACGATTGTTGTAGGGTTTGAAGTGAAAATATTTCTTTAACATTTCATGAATTCAGTGTGATTGCGGTGTCGAGATGAAACACACATCTAAGACTAGTATAAGTGTTTTTTATGCATATTCACCGGAAAAGGTGTACGTTAACTGTCATCACAAGCAAAATAGTGTGTAAACCATAACTGTAGTCCTGAGTAACACTCATTTTCCATATGTTTTACCGTCTAAACTATGATAATGGAAATTTACTCGCGTGTACGACAGATCAGGAAACTGCTCATGCATCCCTGTATTTGTATTGGTCAGGAAATAAATTGCATTGGCCAGCTTGTTATTGTAAATGGTGAGAGGAATAAAAGTGAATTTTTCAAAAAAAACCTGGAGAAAGTTACCTGCATTTGGTCATGGTGACATGATATAAGCAACACTCTGACAACTAAGCTCATTAAACAGCCCGTGGAGGTGGATTATGAGGATGGTCGAGGAAACAAATGGCCATGTCAGTTGTCTGTTGCTGAGTAAGTTTTTAGACTCTTAATTGATTTAACCCTAATTTCTGAGTTGAACAGTGTTTTCCAGTACAAACAAATCTTGGGTTCAAAGGAGTTTTGACTATATTTTACACTTCAGCCTGTTAGACAGTTATCCTAGTTCAGTTAGAAAAACTTCACTAATGAATCACGTGATGTTCAGGAATTTCGTGAGTAATCGTCAAGGCTCCACCAATCTATTATGCAGTAAGCATTAAGTTAATATGGCTAGGCCATTTTCCTGAGTTTTAGGATTTTTCTGGTGATCTATATTTAATCACTTTCAGTAAATCTGAAATATTCACCATGTTAAGGATAACGGACATATATGTACGTTTCCACATGTGGGTTTATCAGGGAGTGGAAACATCCACAAGTTCCTCCCTGTCGATTTATTGCCAGTTGTGCTGTTCCGACTACGAATGGTTAATTTGTAGACAACCTTATCTTGTCCGTCAGTGGGGTTCCTGAGTCTCATTCACAGACGGAGTTGCTTAGGTTGGTGTCGCCACGGCTGTTGGTAGCACGATTTGGGTAATGAATGTGCATAACGTTACATTTGTTCACGCATACCTACGAGCTGTTATTTTTGAGCCTCTAGGTAAGACATTTCCATTTAATTTTCGACATCTTCAAAATTTGATGTGGTCGGTGTTGGAAGGCACTGGCTGTTTGACAATATCCAGTACTTTGATGCGGTGGTTCCCCGAAATAAACTTGAAAAAGTCAACAGCATAGCGTAAGATGTCTCGTGCACAGACATTTCGTTCCCATCTCATCTGTTACTACGGCGAAATTAATGCAATCAATATATAACAAGCAGGTATTGCAACAATGGTAAAGAATGCGGGCGTGATAAGCGAGGTTAGAATAATCGAGACACAAAAACAAGACATTCAGATGACGCGACATGAAACTGATAAGGACGGTTATGTTACAAGGTCAAATGGTCATGGGCCGTTAAGTGAAAAGAGAAGGGAATGCCATTAAGTACTTTTAAACTGGACTGAAAACAAAACGGTTAGACGGGTACATGTTAGAAAGTAAGATAAAATGTTCAGAACAATGTGAGGTTTTTGGGAATGGGATAAAATTACCAAGGGAGAGATAAACTGATAACCATTTATTTCTAGACACATAGCACCGGGTTTGTTCGACGAATGGCAAC
>LUCH01006577.1:6411-26936 GCA_013368495.1 Paragonimus heterotremus
CTTGCGTCTACGATGATAACAATCATGGATATTACGGGAAGCTGTCCGTAATGTATCAGGTATGTGACGTTTCCGACGCTTGTCCAATGTGTTAGTACGTAGTCGACGGCTACGACTAAGTCCTTGTGCTAGCAGCACATTCAAGGGGACAACGAACTCGACACCATTGACATCAGTATTTGTTTGAGCACTTGCATAGGCTAAATCACGCAACTGAAGTCGAACACATCGAGCACCCGTAAATTTTCCGTTTCGAAAAGCTGTTTCAACTGAAAGTTGAGATCCTAAAACAGTGAATAAGAATTAACTGTGGGTTTCATTCTGAACGGGATTGCACTATGATGATTGAATTCGTCACCGCACAACCATACCCACAATTCCACAACTATTCATGAAGAACAGGTCCTACAGTAACACAGATATACCATACACATTCAGGGAGTTAAGTACGACAAAATTCCTCAGAAGTCAACAAGGTGCCTGCGAATTCAATGAATTAATGACAAAAATGAAGCCAACTGAAAAGGGACACACGAGTGATCGCAAACTGTGTTGCGATAGACCGTGTTCTGGTTTATACAACAGATGTTGATAAAAATGCCATTAAATTAATTGGATAACCAAAACCATGAAAATTGTGTGACGTCAAACGGAGCAGAAAGAAGAGTTCATGCGGACCCAGACAGGCTTGTTAGATTCGTATGGAGTTCATTTGGAGAGAACAGATGCACTATAGTTTACGGTTAACTTAGGGATAAAGCTTATCTATCGACCGTGTGAGATACAATGAGTAGACCGAATACCATAAAAACCGTATAATTCGTTATTGTACACCAAGAAAATAACAATAACATAATTACTGAGCTATCTAAAACCCGAACTAACATAAACAAGAGTAGCATCGGGCAAACATTTTGATAAAAAAGTCTCAATTGTTATGATCATCAAAAGTGTAAACACTGAGAGAAAACAACACAAGTGTTTACCTTTAAAGAACTGATCCATTGGAGATAATGCATCCATTAGGCATTGAAAATCAGCACATTGATCTAGTTTACCTGCATATATTAGAACAGAATGTACGGGATACTTGCTTTTATACAGTTGACATACACCGGCAGCTGCCGAAGAGAAATAATCCCATAGTTTTATAGTAATCCTACTCTGATCATCATTATCACATAGAGGATAATTTGATAACCATGGTGAATGATTATTATCAGTCATGTTCCGATCGGATTGTCTGAAAAATCAATAAAGATACAGACTGGGTAAGACGAAAACGGGTATTCAACTTGTTCCGAAATAGAACAAACCGTACAAAACTGTAAGAGAAAAGATATGATCAAAAGCGAAGCATATTTGAAAGATGAATAACACTGAATATCGGGACTGTTACGTCTTTATTACAGTTACAGTATATAAATAGCAACGCCCCGTAGAAAAAAAGTCAAACTCAAGTGATCACGGTTTTGACATAATACGGACACTTCAATACTCAGCCAACGATGTTGATAACTGAGAATTTTAAGTCCGTTCTACTTCGTGAAGGAGTTCCAGTGGTTGATGGAAATTTGAAAATAAAAATGAAGCCTTGCATACTCAATCGAAGTGAACTATTACGAGTGGCTGCTACGAGCAGTGATGTTAATGAGGAAAGTTCGATTTAGGAGACAGACTGAATTACTTAAACTGGCAATCACGAAGTCCGGAAATCTCAAACAGAAGACCTTACAAATACAGAAAGCATTGTACCAACTGTAAATGAGAGAGAATCGACAGACAGAGGTAAAACAATAAACGGAGGAGAATGGGGTTTTCAATAACAGAACCAATGGTCATGATTCCTAACCAAGTTAAATAGTATTCCTAGTCAAAAATGTTCGTTGCCAATTCGAATTTGACCAGGAACGTTCCGAAACATGTTTTGATACACAAAAGTCAGATAATAAACTGGTTATCAGTCTGACATAGGTAGGCCAAAATACGACAACCTAAACTCCATTAGACAGCACAGACAGTTATTTATCATGGGAATTACAACATCGGGATTGCAATCCTCAGCAGCATTCGGATAGCCAACAAGGGGAACATGAACAAGAATTTTACGAGAGAACGTGGCGAACATTTAGATGAGCAGTGTGGAGAAGGATCAACACAACGTCTCATTACAAACTCACAGAATAAAAATGTTGTACAGTATTATTTAAATGTGACTTGTCCACACAATAACTAAGAATTGTCATTATAGGGGGAGTGCGAAATACTACCTCCGATGCCCTCCACAACAAGTCGTATTCAGGAAAAACTAACTTCTGAACGTTCGTCTAATTGCGAATGAACACATCTTGACGACTGGACGCGTTGTTATCTGGCTTATCGACAGTATAAGACCTGTTGGCACATCGACTGGATCATTTGTCCCTCTGATACACATCTTGTTGGACTGTGGAAAAGTTATTGATACCTCTCCACAGGCATCGACGGACTTATCTAGTGACCAGAATTTTTCCGACTTGTCACATCCACAATCATAGCCGGAAGGATCTCACGTGATTTTAAACTTGAACCACTGATATTAGGGCAGCGTACGTCACCTTCAGATTCAACTTACCCAGAACATGGCGTATTGTCCATAATCAGACAGAATGACTGAAACGTTATACCGGGCAACAAAAGCAGCATAAATGGCCAGATTAGGAACAATCAGATAATCTGATTAACCAGTATTGGTTATATTCTGTCAGCATGCTTCATCACAATTCATCTGTGGCGCTAACTTGCGTTCGCCTGATCAGCTGTCAGCTCATTCAAAGCCTACAACCACCCTAACAAATTACTGAGGTCACTGGCAGCAAATCGTTTGATGATGGTACGTTTAAAACCCAAATGCCAAGCTCGGCGAACAACCGAACACTGACATCACCAATCGGAGCTGCTAACACCACCATTGGTCAAAACGATTAAAATCAGTGACAAACCCGACCATCCTCGTGGTAAAATGGCTTTATTGTCCTAACAAATCGGCTGATTTCTCGCATGAACTTGTTCATAATTCTTTCAGCCAGCGCACGCAGGTTTTAAATCACCCGGATAAACAATACATGCTGAACGTCGGAATATAGCAAGACACGTATCGACCGACCGTCTCTCATTCCAGTACGACTAGTAGAGATCAACGATTCAAATAATTCGCACACACAAACCTCCTGAAACAAGTTTATACAAAACCAAATCCAATAGGTTAGCTCATTTACCTGATCACTTCATGCACCCTACATGCTTTTAATTTCAGCTGGCTGTGCAACCGGGGTAGCAGCGTTCCACTCATCGCATCATCACGGTTTTATTCTAATAGACGCTAGCAGTATATGCAACTATGCACTGACACTTGAGCCCCACAAACCGGCTTTATATTCAACTGTACACAATCAGCCGTTTGTATCATACGAGTAACATGACAGATTGAGTCACAGAGGGTCCAAATATGAAAAAAAAATCCGATATTCCGTCGCATTTGAACCAGTAACGGTGACCACATGCGTTCAACCAGCCGAGTCACAAAGTAACCCTGATAACTCGGAAATGTCATATTTGCAGTAAGACTGCTCCAATGAAATTTCTAAAACAAATAACGCCGAGCCCCCACGTAATCTTTGACGTGATGTGATCACAGCACACACAAAATAACGGCGTACGAGCTCAGAACAAACAGCTTTAGTCACGGAAACCGTCGGGGAAGTTGTTAGTTCCCCGAAAATATTTTGTGACCAGAAGACTAACAAAGTTCACTTGTGAGTGACCTCCACCTTTGCTGTGGTCGAACACTGCTCCGATCTTCACAAACGACCTGAGCCCTCGTGACAAGTGTTGTAATCCCGACTACACGCCTAGACTGCACTATCTAGACCTTTGTCTGGTCCATCCCTTTTGACCTTGCTTATTGCTAGTCGCAAACCTTATAAATACGAACGGGTTTGTGACCATGTCTGTCTTTGGGTTGGGCGACGTAAAGAAGCTCTGTTTGAAGGTCATTTTTTCCTGTGTTCACACGGTAGCCTCGAGTGGATGGAAACAGACTAACTGACCGCGTATACCCCGTTATTTGTTACCATTATCCATCGTGCTATTACCCACCGTTTCATTAGCCGTTCCGCTTGCGCGCTCATAACCCGTAGCACCAGTCACAACAGAAACGAGAACGACACCAAACGTTGCTGATAAACGCATGTACACACTTCTCCGAAAACAAAGATCCAAAGTACAACCTGACATCCCTCGTCTCACAATCGTGCATATTACGTTGACCGGTAGTGGCTACTCATACCACTATGGTTTGCAAATCCACAAATCCGATTCGGGATCACTTTGTTCCATTGGTCACCTATGCTTCGCGACCAACCACCAAGATAAACCAGAACAACATCAAAGGCAACCATGTTGAATATCTACTCGTATCATCGCTGCTTGGCAAACATACTCAAAAGATCGCGTTACCAAACAGGTCGCTGAACCACAAATCAGAAATCCTGTTGAATTAGTATGGACACCCCCAACAAAGTTGTTACTTTGTTGTCGTTTCTTCTTCAAAACACGATCGATCACAGTAGATTCGGAATCACGAACAAAACTGATCAGGTTTTAACGAGTGATACCGAGAATAACAATCGACGACTGCAGGAGCACGGAGTAATCGATGGGAGGGCAACTATTGTTCAATGGAGATACGAAGTAGAGACTGATAGAGTTTTCTGTTACGAACTCACTGTCAGAAGTCATTAACTAGGATAAATAATTGTTTCACAAGTCACAGTAAACAAGGTGTGCATAAGCCACCACAGAACAACTGAGATTCAAGCAAACAGAGTTCACTAATTTCAAGGTGACTCATGGGACATTCGAGAGGGGACACCGATCTGGTCAACAGTCTTTGGATACACCCTCGTAAAACCAGTATGAACTATCTGAATGGCAAACATAAGCATCAGCTCTTTACACCGACAACATAAAGTGTATGGGACGCTTTCTCGTCCATAAGTCATCATCACCATCATAGCAGTCATGAGTCTGACCAGAGGGTACTGTGGCTCGGGCCGCCGCTTACCTCAACAGTGACGTGGAATATCCTAAAAGAAGACGCTATTAAGAAAGTTGAAAATTAATAAAAGAAGTCTAGATGGAAGAACTAGAAATGGCATGGATACAGGTACGCCATTGACTGCGACGCACCACCATCTCCGATAGTGTCCCTAACCGGCGCTTTGAGTGATCACGAGGACCCCATCCAAGCAGGCGACACTTACTCACTTTGTTAAATGGAGCAGTCGGGGTATTCATATTTCATGACCACGTTGTTGCTTGATCACCACGCGGTTTCACCCGAATGGTGGTGGTCTCAGTATATAATGCCCGGTAGGGTAAACGCTCAGGTGACATACGGAGTACATGACCCAACCAGCGCAAGCTGTGTACCGTGATTAGTTGACCAATTGATTGCGCATCCCGGGCGTTCGGGAATACGTGCCGGCGAACTGCCACACTGCTCGCGCGATCGGTCCACTTGATATGGGCCAATCGGCGGAGACAACGATGGTCAAACACAGCAAGCCTGTTAATATCTTCTTTGTGAAAAGGCAACGTTTCCCAACCATAAAGCAAAATGGAACACACACATGCATTATATACCCTTCCTTTAAGCGACAACCGGACGTCTTTTCGACGTCACAGATGACGCAGTTTCGCAAAGGCAACTCGTGCCTTAAGTGAGGGATTCCAGTTTATCGTGATTCGTGGAATCCGTTTCGGAATTAGTTTATCACAGGGACCGAAGACAAAAGACATCACAACCATTACCACATGTGGCTGGCGTTAGGTTACCAACCACCATAGTTTGGAAGTCATCCCATTGTTGTGACCGCAAAAGACGTTTGACCTACAAATTCGTTTTACTGTATGAACTCCCATACAGGTTGTGTTAAACATGGGACCACAAACAAGTACATTCATTTGCACGGCTGACGTGCATTCACACACACATTGGGTAGCAGTACGTTGTTATTCACCCTGGTGGCACTTATTCCATAGCGCGTATACATTATTCCGACAGTCGCTTCTGGTTTATCGTCTTCCTGGCGTTGAGCCTTTCCCTTTAGTTTCTGAATGTCGCTTGTGAGTAGTATACTACTAACAAAGGAAACTGCCTGTTGTACAACACCATGGCAGTGAATGATTAAGAGGGTTGAACGAAAACCGACTTTTCAGGACGATTTTTCCGAGTTTGGCAGTTTTCAGAAATCATTACTAGAGTATCCACTGAGAGATACGTGCATAAGCACCGGGGTTGAAATCATCTGATCAACGATGAATAGTGAGTAGCTGAGAGTAAGAACTCATAACGAACTGGAATCAATGGCGTCCAAAATCCTTGACATAAAAAGCAGTGCTGCTGGAAACTCAGTTCAGTTCAACCGTTCAGAGCAGCGTAACAACACTATAGACGTTTACATCATTGCACTAAGAGCCACCAGGCATCAGCAAGCACTGCAAATGCTTCAAGGTGTCCTCAGATGTATGTATCCACACATGGACAATAGTCCGTTTACATTAACACACAACCACGAAGAGAAAAGGCCGTAGACAAGAATTAGAAGAAGAAAGGGGGTGAAACCAAACAACTGAAAAACTCTGTCTACGTCCAAACAAAAGACGCTATCAGTACATAAACAAATATCTGAGTTGTAAGCGAGAATAAGAATATCGCTATCTTTTTCACTGCCCTGCTTCACTGATTGCACGTAATTCAAAGGTAACTCTTCCGAAAAAAGGTCACATTCAGGCCAGTGAAACCGATTAACCCCAACTCAAGGCAGTGTAAGTCCTAATCAGAGAGACGAACTCATTTCTCTATGTAAATTTATCATTTGTTCACCATGCACCCTATGACAAGCTGCGACATCAGCAAACGGTACGCAGTGTGATAGACAACTAAATGGCATCCTTAGGATATGGCTTAACCATATAAGTCCATGTATCCCTAACCAGTGTAATGCTGGTGAATTTACCTGACTTTTGCTACCACAATGTTACTTGCTTACCTACCGGTGCGACTCGACGCAGACATCGGTGGCCGAATATATAAGGACGGTTCACATTTTCCATTCGTAATTGACTGCCTAACAACAAGCGGAACTCTCAAGATTCGGACAGATGCTCCTCTGTCTCCGGAGATGTCCTAGATTAGCTAAGACCGCATTAGCCTTGAGTATATACTGACATTGTTGAGCCTTACAAGCTGCTACCGGCTGAAGGCAAGTCAAGAGCGTTCCGACAACTTGTAGGAAAACAGCTTTCAAGGTTGAATGGCCGATTAAGAAGACTGAAACACCTCCGATCAGAAACAGTGACCGAAACAACATCAGAGACGGCCACCAACGAAAATCGAGTAGCACAGAGGATAAGGATAGATGAACATTTAAATGGTACGCAAACTGACAGAAAGCAAGAAGTGTGGTAAACGTGGAAAAGAAACGGAAGGGTAACATAAAGATTGATCCAACAAGCGTCCATCCGAAATTGCACATTATTTCCGCAAGATGAGCCGTACGTCCAAGAAAAGCTCGCTTCCATACCGAAACAATCTATTTTTTAAAGCCACGTCGCTTCAGTTGGAAACGTGCTCCAGACGAGTACAGCCTGATGGGAATAGAATCGGGTTTAAATATCCATCGTGGTCCTAAGCCCATACTCCAGCTATGTTACTTGCGCTATAATAATCTCCAAATTCTCTCTCAGCAAATCTACATAACTTTTTCATACATGGAAGGTAGGTTTAGATACAGTATTCCGAATGGGCCTGACAAAAGCAACGTATCGCGTGTTCTAACGAAGAGTCAACTAGAAAACTGTGTGAATTCTGAACTGGTTACTTGCTAAACGAGATTGCAATGGACAACCTCGATGTTTGACATAGATCTACTTGCTTGTCAAGCTCGACTACGATTGGTTACTTTATAGCCAGCAGAACAGCTGAGGGTGAATTGGTGCACGTATGCGTGCAAGCGATCTGTCTGAAGTTGTACGCACACGGATGTACACACGCACACACTGTGACCGTGTTGAATTGATGCAGACAGCCTTGAAAACTGGTTGTCTCGTGCATCTCGGAGTGATCGACCGATAGAGATAGTGGGGCCAAATTTTTAGTTTTGGTTCAAGCGGTTGGAACCGACAGACCAATAACATTCACAATAAGAATAAATGATTTTGCTAAGAAGTCACTATCATTATGACCAGAAATACATCACTGATTGACATTGACGCTTAATTGCCACATTGTCAAGAGAAGGAGAATAAGCTCAGGGTTAGAAAAAACGTAAAGGAATGATGCCTAACATCTGAAATCCCCGTTGTAAATTCCAAACAATCAGGGTGAGAGTATCTGCACTCTGCGAATAAGTACAAATGAGAACGGGGCAGCGATGTACCGAAACGCGAGCTCATATGTCAGTCACTTCCCAAAAAACTGGCAAGACCTTAGTTTAAAAATGTGCAGCGCCTTGAATTACATTTATAAAAATAAAAGCGAACTATAGAAATTCATATCTACTTTGCATACTTGCACAAAAGTGACAGCTTTGCGTGGTTTGATGACTGACACTGAATAAAGTCTGTTTATTGAAACACAAACCGAATTGAAAAACATCTCGATGTTAAAAGGCCAAATTGAGTCAGGAGATAAAGGTAACTGAAGTACACTTAATTAGAAATTGCTTAGAATTTAGCATAGTCTGTCAGTTTGACTTTTTCTTAATGGATTGACCAAACAGGCATAAACCAATAGTCTTTCTTTGCGACACGAAAAAATATAGCATACACGTCTGTGAAAGTTTCGGCAGACGCAAAACCTACGTTCTGATTGCTCGGATTCACGATCGTTCAGCAAATACTCTCATGAAAACTCAGAATGAGAGACAACTGTAGTCAAGAGTGAAAGTATGCTACGATCGGTTCAAGAGGTAAATGGACGAAAATCAAGTTAAACATTTGTGCAATGGTTTTCCACATCCAACCAACTTGCGACAGGACTCGAAAGTCACAGTTCGTATCTACAATAGCTTTCGATCCCGCGTGAATCTTGCAAATAATTTTCCTCTGCGACTTCCATCATCCCATATCATTAATTATCATCAGTTCCGAGAATCCCATTAATATTCATACCATAGAATCACATTAATTGTCGTCCCCAAATATGCCTACTGAGATGCCATGTGGGTCACGAGAAACACAAATATAGGAGCAAGCGGACCTACTGTTCGTAATTTACTGTGACAAGATAGTTAGCAGGACTCTGTGAGAAATGAACTGCATGGAGAAGGATCGGTTGATGTCTATAAGTAGGTCAATCACGAGCATGAAAAAAGTAGTGTAAATCGAGCCACCGCTCACCTTAGCAGCGTTCCGAAACATTCCAAGAAGAAAAAACACGATAAAATGAGATCGTCGAAAAACTACAAATGTTGTTGATGAAGGTGCGGCACGCCGTCGGATAGCGTTTCTAATCAGCGAATTAAATGGTCAAAAAGTCCTAAATCAAATAAGCGATAACTACCAGTTGTATTCAAAATAAACAAATAATTGCTGGGCTGCCCTGGAATTTTGTCTAAATTCTGACGGTCTCCGTGAATAATGCTCAGTATGGAAGCCGCTCAGCTGATATGCACAATACGTGTCTCGTTATTAGGAAGATTTCATCAGGTCCGGCTGTAAGAATAAACACGACAAACAAGCTTGTTGGTATGTCAGTAGAATGAAGGCTAGTAGGAGTTAGTGTCAGCTTGGTCCGACTAATGTGTGTGATTTTATTCTACGAATTAATTAAGAACCAATTAACAGACAATGGAACAGTTTCAGGGTTTATCCACAGTCTTCCGTTGTGAGTCCAAAACGGAGATAGCGCAAGGATTTTCTTGACTCGAAAAATCCACACAGGAATTATAAACTTCAAAACACCATCACAAACAATCCGTAGCGTATAACACTAATCCCGAGACGCCACGGTAGACAATGCCAAATTCATGTATGGAGAACACAATTTTTTGCCAGAATTCACGATAACATTCCTTCTTGTATTTCCATCCGGTTACTTCAATATCTAAATATGTGCATCCGCCTGATTACTCACGAGTGGTACAGTGGTTCATCCTAACTACACTTCTAAAGCTGTAAAACAATGGAATCATCAGTAACGAACATTTAAAAACATTCTACTGTCCACTGGAGTGTATGAACCGGATAAACTAAACTTCACAATCAGCTACGTCAATGTGTGCTTTTATCCCAGACAGTCTAATAATTGAATCAGTTGTACAAACGCTGTACAAGCAGGGTGTCAATCGTGGACTTGACAAGTTCCCCTGACAATTGAAATCACTCGTAAATGACTGTAGGTTGAAAGCTGGCATCGCTGAACAGAACAGAGTAGATTTCATTCGGAATTCTTTCATAAGAGGTATACATTACAACCATATACAACAGAGGCTTCTCACACAGAAGATGTTAGGTCTTCAGACGTATTTCGAACAGGCAGCAGTTTCAGTCGTACCAAAAGCCAACAGACTGTATGTCATGTAGAGTTTCAACAAAGGGACCTATTCGAAGTGAACGAATAAACAATAAGGCCACGGAAACCAGAAAGTGAAATTCCAGCCGACTCGCGAGAACACGCCCTCAAGAAAGATAGCAAACTTTTACCGCAATCACAATCGTTGGAAGCGCAGTTTGGAAGTGATTTGAATTACCTCAGCATACAACTATCTCTCTGTTTGGTCCTTTTAGGATATTACAAATAACTGTTGAGGTGGGCGGCAGCCAGAGCCGCATTACCTTCCGTCACGACGAGACTGGACCTTGACACGATGTGATGGCTTGTGCATCTTGATGACCTATTGGGCTAAGATGAACAGTGTGATGAACACACCGATAGAGTCAATCATACCAGACAGGCCTACAGGCAGAAATCTGACAAACCACAGTCTCGTGGTTCTCAAAGTTGTGGCTGGAAGAAGGCTGGCATCTTCCTCCGGAAAAAGTACCAGTTCTGGTACAGTCACCCACCCGCTGCTTTGCGGTACAGGCTTTCGAACCAAACGCTTTGGTTGAGAACCCTAATGGTTCTCCTGTCTAGGTCTGGGCGTCCTGACAGTATCTCAGCCCACAAACAACCATGAATAATCATAACACAAGTAATTCCATACTGCATCGGCCGTCTCGCAGTCTAAACCGGATTGCCCTATCTGCTGCATACAGCAAGGTGGATAGGCGAAAGCATGCTACTGCTGACCCCTCTCCCACTGTCCTATCAAATTTAGTTCTCAGGCTCCTCCCAACCTCCATTTCTGATAATTACTCTACAGGTCCCACAACAGGTATGGCTGAGCATAGTAATACTGTGCCGGTAAGTCCATATACTGCCGCTCAGCCTCAGGCCCCCTCATCCTATGATTAGATATGGGGAGCGAATTAATATAAGTCCGTTCAAAGTTCGTACACTAAAACAAACAGGTCAACAGGCCGCTCTCGCACGAACGTCAGAATCGTTGAATGTTGATGTATGCTACAGTTCAGATACTAGAATCTAGGAAGGTGGTCAACATATGGAACTAACGACATCCGCATTGTCTACTTGATACTGGTTATACACATCAGGTGACTCCACAGCCGCCGCTACAGGTCAAGCTGGGGTAGGTATATTCCTTGGCACGACGGCCGCAACCGAATTAGTAGATTGAATTCCTGTTAACAGTAGACTTTGTGTCGTCCGTCTGGCGAGTTCTACTAAGGCCAACTTTAGACACAATACTTTTAAAAATTAATCCATTGTATCTGCTTACGCTCCAACTGACCAAAGTGACGTCGGCCTTAAGGACGCTCTTTACTTGGATCTGGCCGCTCTTCATCGGTCGACGCGTTGCTCTGATATGGTCGTTCTGGTCGGAGATATGAACGCCCAGGCGGGCCGCTTTGGTGAAGCCGAACCTCATCTAGGTGGCAGGTCTGGAGTAGCATCAAATCACTCGGACGGGTGACTGTAACAGTTGTGCGCCGAGCACAAGGCTAATTTTAACTAGCATTAGCTCTAGACACCGTTATATCTGGTGTCCACCAACTCCAAATCAGACATAGACTCAGATATACCACATAGTCATTAGCTTTGAGTGGCGGGGTTCGATTCAGGACTCCCGTTTTTATCGGAGCACATGCTTGGATTCGAATCATGCGTTGGAACGTTATCGTTTCGTTCTTACTTCTGACGGGTAACGACACCACCGACTGGCTGTTGAAAAACTGGCTTCACCATCGGTAAAGCATAAGTATCAAACCAGCTTAGAAAGCCAGTTTAACAATTCTCACTTCGAAGATCCCTATTGCTGTTGGACCGATATATCCCAGGCCATTCATGAGGCAGGTACTGTATCAAACGGCATGGGGGGTTGTGGACTAAACAGACATTGGATTTCAGAGAAACCCCTAGAGCTGTTACATACCAGATGAAACATTCCTCCTGGCAGTTCATATAATACGCTTAGGAGAGACATCCGGGGGAAGCCGAAACTCAACCAAAGTCTGATCGTGAGGCTTGGTTAATAGAGAAAGTTAGGGAAATGGAGACCGACTGTGCTTCACGGAACAACTGCAAACTATTTGAGCTTATGTGTTACTGGTTTCAGGCGACTGTCTGTCAGTGAAGATATCAGCGAAACAGATGACACACATCTGTAATAATTTAAAACGCTGGATAGAAAGCTTTGAGCACCAATTTAGTTGGCCCCGTGCTTTTACTATGTTCCCATCACAAACTTGTAATCCAGCACTCTGATTAGTAGACTAAGCACCACACATTGAGACTGAGGTCGAAAATTGCACTCCGACTCTCAAACACCATAGGGCTGTTGGTCTAGATGATCTCACGTCGGCACTTTTCAAAGAACCGTTTCAAGAAGGTATGGAGGCGTTAAGCATCAGCGTTAGCCACTGATGTATTGTTGTCTATGATGATGATGATGAGAGGCGTTAGTAGAGGGCTTGAAGCAACTGTTGCAAATTGTGTGGACAACTCAGACCATCCCTCCGTGCTGGGGTCACTCGATAATAGTTCCCATATTTAAGAAAGGAGTCAGGGGCTCTTGTGGAAATACGACTAACTCGTAACTTCCAGGCCAAGCCAACCACCCGAGGTTAACGCATGAACACAGAAAAAAGATTGGCCTTCGGATAGAGCTCTTTTTGTGCCACTCAGTCCGAAGACAACACGGTTATAAACTAGGTCGTATTTAAAGGTTTCGTCACCAATCGGAAAACAGTGGTGAAAAGGTGGACCAAACGCAGATCCTGACAGTACAGTGATGCCTCAAGCAAAAGACGAGCGTGTGTGCGGGGTGTCAGAAGAGGCTCTTGTGAAAACCATAGGGGAATTAGTTTGATTCCAGTCATTACTAGGGTTCTGGCATGCATCACACTTCGTCGAGAGACGGTAGCTCGAGAGGCAAACATTAGGGGAGAACAGGCAGGGTTTCGCTTTGGGCGGAGATGTATAGATCACATTTGTACTCTTCGTCAATTTCTGAAGCAGCGTCGTCATGTGTAGCGACGGCCAACAACCGCCGTATTTCTCGACTATAAAGGTGCGTTCGATTCGGTGGATCAATCTACACTTTTAGAGTCGCTCAAACGCAAGGATGTACCGACCAAGTATGTGAACATACCGTCGGCGCTTTATTTCTACACTTCAGCATAAGTTAGGGTTTACGGTGAACTGTCTGACAGTTTCAGCACCAGGAGCGGTGTCCGTAAAGGTCATTCACTTTCACCATTTTTGTTTAACGTTGCTGTGGACGATATAATGGATGATTGTCTCCGGCACTCACAAGATGCCCGCGTGAACCTCTTATCTGATGGAAAACTGACTGATCTTGATCATACTGACGATAGTGTTGCTGTTTGACACTTTCCAAGTAGCATAAACAGCGTCAGAGACTATTTCGCGTCCTGCTAAATGTTTAGAGATGAGCTCTGCTGCCCAAAAGTGCAAACTACTTCAAGATTGCTGCGATTACGTGGATTTAGTGTTAGGTGATGCAGTCACGGAGGTTGTTGACCGATTTATGTACTTAGGATTAGCAATGGCAATGGAAATGTAGGGAATGAAATAGAAACGCGCAACCCTACGGTTGAGGCGGTACTGCCTAAACTAGGACACCTCTGGCAACAAACAGGCATCTCTCAGAGGTTAAAGGGTTGTGCATATAGGGCGACAATGAGGACTGTGTGACTTTAAGGTAATGAGACACGGCCGCTTAGGGTAGAAAACGTGAACCATCTTCAGATATTTGACCACCGACGTCTGTTTTCGATCGCTCGTATCGAGTGGCACCAACGAGGAGGTTAGGAAAGGGGTAATCGATAATGACTGTCCACAAACTCTCTTGTTCAATCCTTGCATTTGCATGGACTCAGATTGTTAAGACATGTATTAAAGATGTCAGGAAGTCGTATAACATCGTGAGTACTCTTTGTCGACGCTGCGGCCGACTGACGTAACGTGCAAAATGGAGAGATGATGACCTGCCGTAGAGAAATGGAGTCGTTCACGAAGAGGCGGGCCAGTGTAGGTCAGGTTCGTCTCCCGAGCTGGGGACCTCGTGACTTGCGGAGTTCGTGAGTGGAAATGGCAGGTGAGATGGTGGCTAATTGAGGTGAGCGGTGTGAATGTCGTTGTTTGGCTGAGTTTTCTGTAAAGTGAATGCATTCAGTGACGCGGGACAGTGAGAGCAATAAGAGAGCTTTCATACTGATAACGCGTTACTTGCATTTTCAGCTCGGTTGTTTGTTTGCAAGGTATAGGCGCCTTATTGTTGAATGTGTGAATATAGCCGTAGTTGTTCTTAGTGGTTAGGTTCATGGCGTCTATGATGATGATCTTCTGAATGGGTGGACTCTAGAATTGTTTACGACATCACAGGAGAAGTGTTCCAGTGGTGACTGACTTACAAATGTCTACAAATTAGCCGTACCCCCTTACGGTCTAGGTTAAATGTGGAAGGTATCAGCCGTCCTGAACAAACTGCGGTCAGGGTAGGGTGTCATTTAAAATGTCACAGATTAGGACTTATTCGCCCCACCGTCTTCTGCATGTGAGATGGAATGTTTTCAAGATATTCACTCGGTCCGGGTAAACTCGACTACGTAGGCCAACAATCCGTCTGATTGCCTGACGCCGAACGCGTTCTGGCGGTTAACAGTAGTATGTAGTACATGCTTGGATGATCACCTTCAGAAGACGGCGAGCATACGAACTGTAAACGGTCTTTAAGAGATATGGATGAGGGGTCCTTAGCGTTTTATTGAGCAGACGGAGTTTGGCGTTCAATTTTTGTGCCATGGATTCGCAGTCTGCTGTTAAGTTTAGGTAACTGGAGATGAGTATGCCGAGATCTTTTCAGGTTCCGTTGGAGGTAATAAGCGCGCCGTTTATGCTACAGGAGTACAATGGCTCGTGGCGAAAATATGGGACCTTACACTTGGTCTCGTTGAACGGAAGTTGGTTAGTTGGCGCCTATTCAGAGAGCGACTTCAGATCGGCTTGAAGAGACAGTTTGTCTTCGTGGAACCAAACTGCCTGCCATGTTCTGGAGTCGTCTGCATATAGCAGCAGGGGAGGGCATAACTCCGGGTAAATCACTGGGGACGGGTGTGAACGGCAGAGGACCCAGAGTGGAGCCTTGTGGGACTCCGTTTGGTGCACGACGCTTTCGTGAATAAACTCCACTGACCCTAACCCTGAAGTGTCTACTTCTCAGATGGTCTGTTAGGCGGTCCAAAGCTCCAAAGGGAATGCCGAAATTGGACAGCTTGACATGGTCGACTCTGTCAAATGTCTTGGTAAGGCTCCAGAAAAGCACATCTACTCTGAGCTCTCGTCCGCCGCCCTGGCCCAGCGGTCAGCAGCAGTGAGCAGGTTCGTGGTGCATATCGTTCGCAGACTAACAGTTCGTGCCCCTCTGGATGGTACCTGAGGCAAGTGCGACTTATCATCACCTTCGAGATTGAGGAGAGAGGATGGTAACTGATTACATTATTTCTTGAGTAATCCTTGTAAATCTAAGTAATTTCGACACTTTTCCGCTATCAAGGGACCCTTCCAGTCCATAAAGAGTGCTGAAAAAGATGCATTACAGGCTTACTGAGTGCGTCAGCACAGCCTCGGAGGACGAAGTTGCGTAAGCAATCTCTGTCGGGAGATTTTCTCGCAGCAAGCAAGGTTAGATTACGCCTGGCTGTCCGCGTTGGAAGGTATAATTACATCAATGGTTAGCCTACTACCTGACGAGGACATCAACTAAGTGTTTATTCCCGTAGACTTGTGCATGGTGCATCCCAAGCAGTGACAACCAAGAATAGAGTGAAATTGCTAGTCAACATAGGGTCCAAGCTAATGAGAATCTATTAGCGCTTTGAATCGACATCCAGAGGCGTAAGTAACGACCACAGTCAGAAGGCTGTTTCAGTGGTTAATATTTATTTGGGAAAGACGTCGTTGTCTGAAGAAGTTTCGGGGACGTTGTTTGTAAAGTGTCTGATCATGTCCCCGCCGGCCGTCGTCATCCACTGCGACGATGAACTGTTCTACGATACCTACGGTAAAGAAAGGGTGTGTGAAAATTAGGTAATCACAGGTTCGCCAAAACTCACGCGGAAACACCAAGAATTTCAAGTCGAGACACGTGGTATTTCTTAGGCCGCGCGCTAGTGACGCTCAACAGCAAGTGTTTTTCTTCAGGTCAGTATGCGTGAGTTGATTGACATACTCAGGTGGTGGTTTTAGATAAACCCCGTAAACTGTCTGAAACGCCCTTCTGTTTAGACAGGTGAAGTGCTCTTAATCATTCCGAGTGACAAATCCTTTCCTTGCGGCCATTTCGTGATGATAAGCAAAAGATATGTCAGATGATATCCAGATCGGTTCTCGTAATGTCTACTGTACTGAGCGCACTATGAATCACGAAGGCATTGCCACAGTCCCCACCGAGTGACGTGTCCGCACTTATTGTCATTCGGGGTAGGGTGGGGTGGCAAACGACTCCAATCGTCTTAGTCGTATCAAAACTAATCTGCAGTGCACTGGAATCATAAACACATCAAACCTTTAAATCGCCAGCCCGAGGCGAGTCGTTCATACGTTTAGCTGAATCCTACCGTTGGTATTAATAAACTGCCTGTTGTTAACTACTCTTATCGGCTATCAAAGCAGCGACTCGGACTAGTCCGAAACAGGTTACTGGGGAAAGCCTCGATAGGGAACTATTGTTGATAGTGTCACAGAGCTTGGATTCAGCAAGTCCATATATTTACAAGACATTGCCCTAGACAAAAATGTCCTTGTTAGACCTCATAATCCATGAGTATCATTATGTAGACCAGACAGTGGCGTTATCTCCCCTTGGACACAGTGACTCTCCAATCCTGGTCCTCCATTTCACTTGCTATTGGATACAGAAACACGACCAAAAACAACCGACTAGCAACTTTAACCGGACCAACTTTGATAGCCCGGGGAACCATCTCAATACGCTATTCATAAGGTGAGGATAGATTGTTCGGACTTCCAAATGACCAAAGATATGATTCACGAAGCGGACAGGTCTTATGTACCTTATATTAAATACTTCTCATGCACGCCCCCAGTACGGAATACTGACCATCTTCTAGACCTTTGTGTGCAACTATTCGCGATAAAACGGCATTCTGCTAAACCTGAGGAAACCGAAGAGTTCAACACAGCACGCAATCGATACAAATAAGAAATTCGCCGTAATCACCAAGTGGCACAGACTAGCGCGAAAAATAAGAGTTTCATTTTTGAATACATGCATACGTACATTGTAGCAAAAACTCTTGCTTTAGCCCTGTTCTTGTGTTAAGCAAACGGCAAAGTATTTGGGGAAAATTAAGTCGCTCTCAATAGTGCGGTGACATCGTCTGCATCTAGCCTACCGCCGTAGACACTTTAGCAACTACTTTTGTCAACAGAACTCTCGGTGACCTACGTACAGGGTTCACTTTCAAAATCTAACCTATTCGGTTCGACGGGTCCAGATCAGACTCACTCGAGACTGGTGGGAGAAGCGTTATGCGTACTCATGAAACCATGTTATGAGTTCTTTAAGCGGACTCTCTGTGACGGTACCATCCCAACTGAATAGAAGGAGGTCAACGTAATTCCCATCTATAAATCGGATTATCGACATTCGCCTGACAGTTGCCGACCAATCAGTCTGACCGGTAATCCTTTTAAGAGTAGAACGTCTCATTAACCGCATAGTACTAAAGCATCTCACCAATCATGATTTTTATTATCCAATACAGGGTTCTGCCAAATCGGTCGTGTGTGACCAAAATGCTTCTATTTATGAACAGTCTAAACGAGGTCAAGAGAAGGCCTTGCTTCCGATGTCACTTTCTATTTTCGCCAGAGTTGGACTGAGTGTTTCAGGACCCACTCTTACATAAACTAGAAGCATACGGCGTCCAGGATAGTCAAACTTTAAGGGTTAAGGTTGGCCTCGCCCTCTATTATTGCGCATCTATCTTGGCGGGTGTACCTTAAAGATTCGTTCTTGGGACGCTACTATTTCCACTTTGTCTCAACGACCTTCCAGAGGTAATCTCCGGTAACCGCTTGTTGTATGCAGGTGATTTGAAACTCCTATGCTGCCAGTATTCTTTAAGCTTACCTCAATGCTGTCAAGTAATGGTCATAGGACTGATGCCTTCGCATCACGTGTGCCTACATGCCTCCTAGTACACCTTCTAGAAACATGTCTACTACACACACTACACAGTGTGGACTTCGGGAAGGAACTAGTAATCCGGTTGCCGTCCGACCTATCTCTCCTATCAAAAGGAAAAAAAACCAATAAGAGGGGCTATATAGCATATGCTGCATTAAGCGGAGGAAAGCACACACTCCTCGTAAAAACAAGAAAGCTTTCCAAATTCTTTACGGGTTTATGTCCGACCATTAGTTGAATATAACTGTGGTAGTTACTGGCTTTGAAAAGGACACAAGTAAACTGGAGCGTGTTCAGCGAGCTGCTATGAAAACGGCATTAGACCTCTGAAACCCTTACCTACGTGTCTCGGCTGCAGATTCTTGGTTTCCGGAGGGGGACGATCTTGTTTGACGAACCTCCTGATTGCCAGAGAGCGATAGGTGGAAGCGAGAGTAGACGGCAATACTCTGGACGTAGTGTTTCTCAACTTCAGCAAGACGTTCGACAGAGTGCCGCACAGTCATTTCCTCACCAAATTGATGGCGTACTCTGTCAGCTTGCCTATAACAAATTGGATAGCAGACATCCCGCATAGTAGGTCATTCGCAGTAAAGGTCAATCAACAATTATCGGAATGGCTGCCTGCCCCAAGTGATGTGCCACAAGGGTTAGTACTCGGGCCCTTGTTGTTTCTGGTCTTTAGCAATTATCTATGGGACCAGTTGCAGTCGCCTGCCCTCGTCTTCGCGGATAACATGAAAGTGTGGAGGGCAGTCCCTTTAGACGGGGATAGCGATATGCTGCAACAGGACTTAGATAGGATTTCAACATGGACGGTGCAATGGGGCTTGCTCCTAAACCTGAAAAAATGCTGCTTCATGCATCTGGGAGATATCATGGATGTCAAGGACTATCATGCTGGAAGTCACTTATCGACACAGTGTAATACAGAACATGACCTCAGGGTGCTAGTGTCTGACACCCTTAAAACTCAGGTTCGCACAATACAAGCTTGTGTTAAAGCTAGGAGAGTGCTTGGGACTATCTGTCGATCCTTTGCTAAAGTGTCCGAGGAGGCCTTTTGCTTACTCTTCTCATCTGATGTTCGTCCAAGACTACAGTACGGCCACGCCGCAGTTTCTCTGTACACAAAGTGAGGTATCTCAACTTGAAAGAGTACAGAGGACAGCCACACACATGGTTGTTGGGATGAGGGGCCTTTCCTATAACCGGCGGTTAGAGCACGTGAACATGTACCCTCAGAGTTACCGGCGGCTCCGCGGTGACCTGATTGTGATACGTTGCATCTTGCGAGGTGACATGGGTGAAGAGCTCAGAACAGAATTCCCCCTCCGAAATGAGCACAGATTCCGGGGTCATCCATCCACGATTCTCAAACAACGATCGGGATGACTTCATGTCGTATTTCGACCGTCACGTCGGGCCGTTGATAGTTGGAATGCGCTGCCAGCGCAGGTGGTGCTAGCAGCCAATGATGTGGGCTTCAAGCGGCTCCTAGATGAACATATGATGGCGCGCTGGAAGAAAGAGGATAGTTAACCCTACTTAATCCGGCGTCGAGACGCTCAGTGAAGAGGCGAACACAGTCAGCGTCTCCTGTCGTCTACCAATGAACAATTACCCACTCGAGAACCAAAGACTTAGGTCGGGGCGACCTAATTCTCACGTACTTCTTTC
>LUCH01006578.1:0-27683 GCA_013368495.1 Paragonimus heterotremus
CGAACACTGAGGTACTGCGGCGAACGGACGTGAACAGGATGGAAGCCCTGCTAATGTTGAATCAGCTTCGTTGGCTTGGTCACTTTCGTCGGATGGGCGATGACCGTATCCCGAAGCAGGTGCTGTATGGACAACTGAGATCAGGTAAGTGAAATCCTCGTGGTCAAAAGCGGAGATACCAGGATGCTGTGCAGGTAAGTGTTTCACGTTGTAAAATTGATTTTAGATGTTGGGAAGACTTAGCGTTGAACCGGACTGCTTGGAGGAATACAGTTCAGACCGGCGTCCGCAAGTTCAGCGAGCATTTGTTGTGCGGCCGAGAACGAAAGCGCGCGGTACGCAAAGGAACCATCGGTGCCATAGGTCGGGGTGACATGACTACATGGCGTTGCGATGCGTGCGACCGCGAATGCGCAGGCCGTTTGGGATTAGTAGGTCATCAACGTACTCATAGTGCACCGTCGGCAAAGTGACAACGAGTACGTTAAGCTCACGTAAGTTATATCAGCATAGCCATTCTACTTTTAGTTATTGCATCGATCAAGTTTATGGTTGTTTGGCAACCAGTCTGCTCCTCTCTTCAGAAACTTGGATGTCTGCGATCTTCTACCCATTCCTTTCTTGAGCTTTGTTGGTGTACTGAATGGCAAATCGTCTGTCTGATCTTTTCGTAGCTCAATTTTTGGTTTTGTTCTTCAACTTTATCCTCTGTCGAATGCACTAAGATGCACTCGTATGTTGAAATTTTTTTGTATTACATGTTACATATATTTATTATCAGGTTGGATCTTGTCATTGCAGTCCCTCTCACTATTTATTTTCCGAGAGATAAAGGTTTTCGTTTCATACTAACCATTAATTTGACTAACAAACATTGGTCGGCTGGACACAAAGGCCTCACTCACACACCTATTGGTCTTATTCCTTCGAGTGTCTACCAGATACGTGGTGTGTGAGTGGAACCGCAAGTGGTGCAGCGTAAGCCACTTGGGGGTGATGATTTAAAGCGCAGGCATTCTTTGGCTACGGTCACTGTGACAGGCTAATCCGTTTCGGATGCTGCCAACCATATTTGTACTCGTTAGCTTACTGAACCCGGTTAGCATGCCCGTTCGTTAGGCTAGCCTCTAGTGGGAATAAAAACAAACCACATTTTTATTCGTGTCATATAAGCCCGAACCATGAGTGGTAATCAGGGTAAACCGTTTGGTTCGGACTCCAGATTGTGTTGCCAGGGTTCATGATTCAAACGACTGTTCGTCTTGGTTAGTGCACACTAGGAGGACAGGCAGAGGGACAATTCCGCCGTGTGAGGACATGGTCATTCAAATTCAGGCAAGTGTAGTTCCCACGAGGTCCATTCGTAGCAAAAGACCGGAGTCGTCACAGCACGACGAGAGGCGTAACGTGAATACGGGCATGAAAACAAGATGGTTACTACCTCTGCAAGCGTTATTATCTGAGTCATTCAAGAGTGAGTTCAAAATACGCATGTTTGTTATGAATTGACCAACGAAACTCATGCACAATAGATAGCAAATTCTACTCTGCAAACTTTTCCAAAACCAAAACCCGCCAACTGCCCTACGTCATGTTTGCTTTAGACAATCTAATCTCATTTGCAGATCGCAGGTTGCAATATCCAAACCACAATGCTGTGAGACCTTTTGAATTGACAGACACATGTCTACTTTCAATGTGACTTAATACACGAAGGAACTAAACTTCAATACCGTCCCTACGGCACACATTTTCACCTAAAACCGAAGGCCTAAAAACAGGTAGACTGTGATATTTTCAATACCACTGAACAGCCTTCAAAATTAATTGGGTTTTTTTTACATAGACCCTCAGTATGTCAAATTTTCTGTGAATTAATACTGTAAATGTCAATTTTATAACTCCAAAAGATAACACAAGTGATGGGTATTCATAGGTATTACTTATCGAAACGACAACTCCTTTCTGATGTACCCTATGATGTAATTAGTTTCGCAAAGTTGGGAGTAATGAGGTCTGAATGCATGATTGAATAGGTTGACAAATACGTGGATATCCTACTGATAATGGAAACTTTAATTTACTTCTCATGAACGTGATGCTTACCACGCAACTTACCATTCTACTCATCCAGTGCTATCAGGTGGACTACTTCGTACAATTTATACAGATGGAAAATGTCTGATTCTCCATCCCAGGCACACAGATACAAAAGGGTTATCGTTAATTTTCGACTGCTACCGTTCCACAAAGGCCTTTTAATGCTGCGTCAGCCCCAGAAAGGCTGATGGATTCATGGTGGAAATTATTAATGTTTGGAGCAACAGTTATTTTTCGTAAGATCGTGCTCTGTGTTTATGCTAGAAATATTTGAAACCAAACGTCGCTGTGACAGGTAGCTTTCGATGTAGCTCTGTTTTAACGTGACATTCCCCGAGTCGTTCATTCGTGTAAAAGCAAAATTTCTTCACCTGAAAACCCAAGACGGCTCACAGACTTCTAAGAGGATTTTGATTCCCAATTCAAAAGCAGTCCGAGATGACAAGCTGCCCAAACGATGTGTCCCAGTACGTGAATGATTAAAAGAAACAACTGTAGTGAGGAGGAGGGGTCGTGCTACACTACTCGCATCACTGCTGTTCAGTAGTGGGGCCACAGCATAGATTTTGACATTGAGGTAATCTCAGCAGAAATACAAGAAGAAACATCGGAGTGCAGCATCACATGAAGTAATTCTTGGCACTTGAGAGAACATAAAAGAACTGGGCATTGACGTCTGTGTCGACCGTGACCGTCTGGGCCCAGTACTGTATGCAGATGAGTGTATTTCCTTGTTGTCTTGTTGAAACGCATAACCCACCTGTTGCTTTCCTGGATAAATAAACCTTGTACCATCCCCGTTCTTGGCTCACAACAGAAATTCATTTTCGCCTTTTTGCAGCTTAACTCATTAACAAAATTAAGAGGGAGAGATGAGCCTTTTCTCATCAACGATACTCCTACAGAGCAAAATTTATGTAGGAAGGCGATAGTAGACGGTTCACCTTTGGAATATTAGTAGTCAACACAGCGAAGAGGTGTAGATTTTTAGTTGCACTTTAATAATGTACATTCAAATCTTCCTGAGCTCTGTTTGCCAATAATTATGACTTAAAACTTTATCATTCTGGCTGGTTTACTATTCAGTCCACTCGTTTGTATGAGGATTTACTGGTACATCTTTGAATTTCACGTGCAGAATGACGTTGTGAGCAATGAAGCACCTGAAACCAGACTTTGCAAGTTGCCTAGTCAAGGCAACAGTCCTTTCTTACTTGGATACTATCTGAGACAGCAATGCAATGTGAATTATCGGTACATATTGTAAACCCGGAAGCAGCAATTCACATGTCTATGAGACGAACATGTTTATCAGCAAACTCCGACCTGGCTGGTTTCGAAACATTTTGTCTCGTGTCTAGCTTGATAGTGGGGCATGGGGCAGTTTAGCAAAGCAGTCGACCAGGCTTAAAAGGGCTTACTACTATGATACTGCAATAGTTGACTGTTATTTCTGGATTCATCAACCTGGCCTGCACTGGAGGTTGGATAGGCTGGCCGCTCCAGCAGACTATTCTAACCGGTGCCCTACATACCGTTATAAGCAGTCAGTATTTTGACAAACCACCTGACCAGAATATATCAGTTCCATTTAACTCGCTTCTACATACTGTGGTGGACTGTCAGGCAGGTGGTACGAGCATTCCAACTCTCGGTGGAATACCTCAACACAGGGGGAGGTGCGCTCAAAAACCCACCGCGAGTGGATGAAGGATGGCGTGGGCGACCGGATGAGTCATCGCTCGACCGGATCGGACCAACGGGCTAGACGTGGTGGCCGAAATAGAATGGATGACCAAATTGAAGGCCTGATCATTCCAACACTCACAGGAATATCTCGGCACGGTTGTGGAGTACGATCAAAGCCCACAGTGGATGGAAGGAGGACAGCATGAGCGACCGGACAAGCCATCGCTCGAAGAAATCGGATTAGCGGACGAAGGTTGGCAAGCAGAAAACCTTCGGATAGAAGGCGTAAATCACACACATAAACCGGGTAGAAGTGCACATGACGTGTGAGCGGAAACCTGGGGGTGTTGTGGACTGGAATTGCGATTCAAAATAGCGAGCGCACGTGTGGCGTGGGAACTAGCGAGTCGGACAATAAAGATTGTGCTTTGTTGAACGCCTTTTCGCTACAATTCCTCCATTTTACTACTATTTAAAATTCGAGCAAGATTTTATTCAATATTAATGTACATTTCGTTTATAACACCTTGGGTTCATATTCGACTATTTACTCAAGTTTTATTTGCCTTGAATTCACGTAACCGTGTAACTTGTGTACCTGTTCTGAACGTGCATCAAAACCAGGAGTAAAATATAATCAACAGGCATAATTACCTATCGCTTACTGGGTTAACATAAAGTGTTTGAGGGTTTCGTGAATAACAATACATTTGGCTGATTAGGTGCCCACGAGGACAAACATATGATTTCGAACTACTTCAGCTACCTGATGGAATTGCAGACTCAATTTTTGCTTGTACAGTCTACCAACGGTAGGCATGCAAACAAAGTCAGCTGTCTTTCAAGTAAATGTGTAATCCACTGTACGAGCAACTTACAACAAAATTACCCCTACAGCAGGTGCCTTCACATATCAGGTGGTATTGTAGCAAAAATTCATCCAGTAAGGCGTGAGCTTTATCGTCCAACTCACACGTCCCCACGCCACAAGTGTGTATGCGCCTACAATCCAGTCAAAAAACGCAGCGGCGGTTCCCATTTAAACATCGTGTGCATTACTGTCTGGTTTCGTGCGTATGGCTGACACTTTCTGTTGTGGACTTTCGCTTGCCATTTCTAGCCCATTGACCCGATTTCGTTGGCCCATGGCTTCTTCGGTCGTCCGTGTTGTCCGTAATCCACTAGTTGGGGGGCTTGGGCCATACCTCTTTATTGTGTCGATATGTTCCACTTAGAATTAAAACAATCGCGCCTCCGATTTGATCATCCCTCACAGTGTATTCGATTGCGGTGTCAGTTCATCTTTGAAGTACAAATATAGTTTCAGTGTCGGTTGTCGTTTCCATAAAGCTACACATTCTTTTCTTTTCCGCGGTTCACCAGTGTGAGCTGTTCTACCATGAGTCTTCTTCTAGTCAAAGTTGCGCACGCAAATTTTCAAGACAACTAGGCTTCTAGAGCAGAATGCATCACACTTTGTATAACACTTTTGAACATGCTGCTTACTGCTGAGTAGTTTGACAGATTTAAAACGCAGTGAGCTACAACAAGCATGGCATCAATTGATGGTTGATGTGGGAGAAAAATACACATTTGGCTCAGTAATAAGGCCACTAAATTGTGAAAAGCCATGTGATATTTAGAGTTCTGGAAACACGATTAGAAGACGCCACGCCGGAGTCCGCAAACATGGCAGGGAACCTGAAAACACAACATGACGGGCCTCAGTTGCCATTGGAAATCTGTTAAGTTACGAACAGCCGTTGATATTCTACAAATCAGTTCTGTCCATAAATGCAGCTTTTAAATATCCATCGCTTGATGAAAATTTATCGGTGTGCTGGTTTCTAGCCCTCTGTTTTCTTTCAAACTCTGAGACATATACCGAGATGTATTTGGCCAACCAGTTGTTAACGCGTCTTGGATTATGGCGGCCAAGACGGTGGGACGATAGAGTCGGGCAAGTCGACCTGAATACGTGTACACAATCGTGCTAGTTAGTCCGGACATGGCTATAGCGGTTTATCGGGGCTGCTGGCTTACCTGAAGCAGTAAGGAGCCCTGTTTTCGGATAAGCTTTTTTGCTAAGCCCACTGGGCAGGCCTTTCAACTGAAATTCCCGTGAAACGGTATGGTCTCCTGTTTTTTGTTTCTGGTTTCAAGTTTGTGCGACTGACGGCGCCTCGGATGACGATCCATGTGTTTTGAGTTAATATCCAAACTATTTACAGTTTCTCAGCGGCAGTCCGAGCTGTTCGTGCGTATGACGTTGAAATGATTGACGAAACTCTGTCAGTGAATGACTGGCATGCCTTGCGTACTTGACACGAATATACGTACAAGTTTTTGAGCACGTAGAAACAATCAAGCAAGAATGTACTTTGGCTTTTACAAGCCAATTAATATAAGCCTGACACACTTGCTCAAATCTAAATGAAATTTGAAAAGGATACATACCTTAACTTCTGATTTCTAAACTACCTGAAAGTGAGAATGTTTGTGAGAATGTTTGTAAGTGTGACAAGCGCGATGTATTTGGGTACATAGGGTTCACTTTTAAAAGACCAAAGCAGATAACATTTTTGTGTATCGCGTTCAAGTGAAGATGTAGGACTTGCTGGGTTGCACTATAGCCACAGTGTTCATTAAGACAACTGTGTTGACCGACTATTTCAATCTGGAGGCTCCCATCTACTTACTGATCACCATAATGTTCACTGTATTCTGTAAAGAACTAAGGATGATACTGGACGGCAAGTTGAACAAGCCAAGATAGCATACACAGAGTGCCATCATTTCTCTTTAGCGGACTATTGAGTAACGTTAGCTTCTCTGAGAATTCATCTCAACTACTAGGACACCGTTTATACACTATATTTTGCTGACTCTGAAACGTCATTTTGCTGCATGGTACAAAAGTTATACCTGTTCATTCTTTAGTCTGCATGACTTGGAATCTCATCACCGATTTTTACAAATGTTGTGTGGAAGGGCCACAAGTTCAAATAACCTCCGCGTCTGTTAAGACTTATTTTCAAACCAGGAGCTCACTGCTGATTTCACTTTCTCTAAGTTATGTGACTCAAGCTATTCAGTTCTAGGCAATTATTATAAGGTCAGTGATCTGGTGGATACGGACATCACCTCCTTACTGAAGGTGACCTGTTCGAGTATCATCAATTCTTCCATCCGGTTAGGTGAAAAGAGGAATTAGAATGAAGCAAACACTTTCTGATTTCACTTCTGCTGCAACAGTTGAAGCTTAAATAGCATCAGCACAAACCAAGTTGTCATATTGGCGATCTCGTGGGTACCGTTTATTCAGATGCACGCAGAGGGTAGTGGTTTTAATGACTGGTGAACGCCTTCAACGGATGGGAATGTTTAGATCGTGTAAGTAAAAATAAATGTGCCACAAAAAACACTAATGCTTACTGTATCTACCATCAACCGTCTAGACTATTCTCGTTCATTCTATTCATCGCATTGCCATTGACTGGGGATATGGGGATAGATTGGCACATTTGACCTGTGACGTCCTAGACTGAAAGACGTCTAACGATTCAAGTGCTGCCATAGTGTTGGGAAACGGTTAACCATAATCCTTATTTCAACCGGGAGTATAAACTGTATGTTTTGTCTTCAGATTAAATCAGCAACTTTAAGTTCTGGTGTTGTGGGCCAAGAAAGCAGATGGCTCGAGTTATTTATTCAGAAAACCAATACACGGACTACACATTTCAACATGATAGCAAACAAATCCACTCAGTTTCGTGCAGCACTGGTTCCAAAACTTCACGGTTTTCACAGAACCCAATGCTCAGTTCCTGTATGTGCCGAGAACCATTTCATGCCACGCTGCACTTCAGTGTTTTTTGTATTTTTCCCGCGGTTACTTCAATGTCAAAATTCATGCTCCTGCCCCCCAACTGGTATGTGGTATGAGTAGTGTAGTGCAATCGCTCGCTTTCATTACACTAGTTGTATATATCCGGGAGTTGTTCAGTTTTCTCAAACCTTTGTTGACAGGCATTTAGAACGCGTTACACTGTTAGAATGAAGTTTTCAAAAGTTCCCTCAAAAATGTAGTTGCAGTGGTTTCCAACATTTTGCTTGCGAACAAACTATTCAGTAGTGTTTTCCTAACCAACCCAAAGTATTCGCACAGTTGCTGTGTGAAAGAAAAGGGTAAAATCGAAAGGAAAATCAATGTCGTGAAATACAACTATACATATAATCTATCTATTACAGATGGGTAATCGTTGCACAGTGTTCAAATCATTTTACCATTAATAGCAAACAGTTTAGTTGTCAAATGAAAAACTGCAGAAACATTCGGTTTATTTTCACTGTCATGTTGTTCATTTTTATAGTCCTCTTGATATTCAAAGTAAGTTGAAAAATTGTCAAATCTTAACGTAACGTTGGCGGCAACATCACAAAATTTATGATTCAAACGACAATAGTTGACTATTAGTTCGATTGCGGTCACGAGAATTTTCAAAACTGCCAGTCGTGGAGGGTGTTAGCATATTTTCGGCTCCAAATCGTTAAACATTTATATTAAGCATACTTCTGACTTAACTGTTGAAATACTGTCCGGAAAACTCAACTTAGTCATTTGTATCCATGGAAAGTCCCCCGGCACAAACGATACTCATATAAATTGTGACCCAGCGGGTACAAAACTAGGCTAATGAGGTGAAGGGTTGTCGGTTCAATCCCCATCCCGACTATCTCTGCCTGAGAGGTCCAAACCAGGACGACACGGGTCATATAGCGCCCATTTAAGACTAGTATCATAAAGCAATATGAACACCATGTAGATCCCTTGCACTCGTAGCCTGAGCAAGCTGGCAATTCGATATGGACTCTGTCCGTCCGTAATAGAACAATAACTCAGTTGCGAAACCAACTTCAGGTTGGTCCTTGATACTTATGAATGGCCTTCGAACCATCCTTTTTTAATTTTAAAGTTATCGTCAAAAATACAGAGGTTGAATCGCTCTATACTGTTTTCTTTCCACTGATTGTACGTTATTTTCAAAGTGGAACTATTCACGCTCAGTTCGTTGGATTAGTTTAAATGATATAACAAAATAGCCCACACCATTCGTTTGGCAGACCAAACGCCATTTTGAAACAAGTAGTGGCCCAGTCTCTTTTAATAGGCTCGAAAATACCCAATAAAGTCACGAAAACGATGGAGTGGCGAACAAGACTTGTTTTATGCATTTGATCATCAGGCTAATTACAACACAGAGAAGTCAGAAACAGTCTTTTGCACAATGTACCTCTCGAACACATTTTGCTGCATCTCATCAGGTACATATTGCAGTCTGTGTGTTTATATAGCAAATAAATATGAAGACAATAACTGGATTGAGTTAGAAAAACGGTCAATAGAAGTTATGGACGGCATGTTTGTTATCAGTTACGCAATCACCGTTCAAAATCGTGGAATTGATTGATTGTGGGCGCGGTGGTGATTAAGTGTTCGCACGAACTTCCTCTGAGCACAGAGATCAGGGCTGCGTAATCGAATACTAATGGCTTCGACAACGGTCAACATTGGGAATCTCACCACTTTTGATCGACTTCTTGATACTCGGTAGACAATCTGAAAAGCGTCTTTCTTACTGACAGAATGATTAGAGTCAGTCAAATGAGCAACAGTCGTGCTTGAAACCTTCTTAATCAAGCCACTGTTTAACCATGCAGGATGATGCTCACATACTGTGTCAGACAGTCGCCTTGTAGCACGATCAATGTATGATGTTCGACACGAGCAAACAAATGAATACACACAACAACTGGTTGTAGAACATGGAAGTTTGTCTTTGAGTTGTGACATGATAACCGGTGTTGAACGGAAACTCACGCACAACTGAGCGGCAAGGTAGGTCGTTTCAACTGAATTTTTGAGCTTTCTTGAGATAACTTCAGCCATAGGATCTCTCTTGAAAGGAAGAATAATAAAAGCAAGTTTCTTATTCACAGAGGGTGGCTTAAGTTTCAACTCTACCATCTACATCGCATTCTGAATGAAATGCATTGAGTAGCCATTCTGCATGAACACTTCTTATAGAAAGTCTAGCTCAGCTTGTAAAGTGTCAGGGGTGTAGATCTTTGATGCCCTACTCGTCAGATATCGTGAGGTTTCGCTTTTGATTTAGCGGTACGAAACTGTCAAAGTGAATGTATTGGTCACTCCAAGTTTGTTTTCTGTACACATTCCGTTGGATTGAACCATCTTCTCTTCTTACTATGGCAATTTATTTGACCATTTATTTGACCATTGTTTTCTGGCTCCTGGGTGAATTTAATATCGCTATGGGCTGAGTCAAAAACTGCTATAACTCTGTTCATGTTAGAAGTCTCGCTGACAACGCAAAAAATATCATCAACACAGCGTTTATAAAATGCAAATTGTTCAATGACCGCACTCAACTGGTTAGTTTCCAGTTTGCCCATGAAAACGTCAGCTAACAAGGGGCCTAGAGGCGAGCCCATTGACACTCCATTTCTCTGTCGGTAGATTGCATTGTCGAACAGAAACTGAACGTTACTAGTAAGAAGTATCAGCAGTTCTCTCAGTTCATCTTTTGGGATGCCCACTTGTTTGTTGTTGAGCTCGATGTAATCGCATAAATAGTCAGTTGCCTCTTGCAGAGGCACGTTCGTAAATAGTGAGGCAACATCGAAGGAGAACATTCTTTGATTGTTTAGCTTCAGGTCTTGGACTTTGTCAATGAAATGAAGCGTGTCCCGGAGACTGTGTTTCGCTAGCTCCAACCTGATAGGTTCGAGTTGACCGGCAAGCCATTTGGCCAGAACATGATAAGGCGAGTTGCACATATCTAAAATAGGTCTCAAAGGCAGGCCTGCTGTGTGCACTTTGGGCAGACCGTATAACCTAGGGATTATTGTTCCAGTGGGGCGGACGCTCTCGAAAGTGGTCGAATCAATTATTCCCTTCTGTTTCATTCCACGCAAAGTTTTAGATATCGCTTTCTCTGTAGCTGGTGTTTTGTCTTTCTCCGTACTCATCTTCATGAATTTTGAGCTATCAGTTAGTATATCATTCATTTTGACAAAACAACAGTTCTGTTCATTAAGTCAACCCCTGTTCCTTTATCCGGTCTGGAAAGCATTATAAGCTCGTTCTTTTGTAAACACCCTAATGCATCTGAATACTGCTTCGTTAAGAGCTGTTTTACTTCCGGTGTGTAGTTAAGGTACTGGTAGCACGAGTTCACCAACGTTGTTTTCAGTCTTCCCTTGTTTAAAGATGATGATGGGGTTAGGGCAGCTAACTGATCATACAGGTTTACAAATTGAACTTCTAAATCAAGTTGGCTATTCTTATGACGTGGACAACAAAAAAGTGGTGAGATTCTGAATGTTGACCGTTGCCGAGGCAAGTAGCGTTCGATTACGCAACCCTGATCTCTGTGCTCACAAGAAGTTCGTGCGCACATTAATCACCACCGCGCCCACAATCAATCAAGCCCACGATTCGGAACAATGATTGCGTAACTGATAACAAACATGACGTCCATAACTTCTATTGATTATTTTTATAACTCACCCCAGTTATTATCTTCCTATTTATTGTGTTGTAATTAGTCTGATGATCAAACACAGAAAACAAGTCTTGTTCGCCACTTCGTCGCTCTTTTTTAATACTTGAAAAACTTGTATGAAAATATTTTTTCGACGAAACGATCGAACTTCAGTACGAAGACGAGAGTGCGGTTTTGTTTCTTCCCATAGTTATTGAAGTATTGGTGAACTTGACGTTTTACCGTGATAAGTATTACAATTTTTATGGTATCAACGGCTGTAGGTAATGGGAAATTATAAACGTTATCAGATCTCTTGTAGAGTTGTACTTGCACACAAACGATCGAAAGTTGTTGGCTGAATAGGAGAGGGAGGGATGCGAAAAACATTTTGCTCCGCATTGTGTAGTCCTAAACATTTCAGCTGACTCCTCGTTTGTCATGATGCCGTTCACTAACTGCTTTTTTTCGAACATAACACTGGAAAGCGATTGTAACTTTAAACTAAGCCGAAATGATGTGAACTGACCGTCCTAACTATCTATGGTCTGAATACAGTCTCCTCATTTGGCAGTCATTGATCAAACAAGATCAGTTAGGCTAAGATCGTCTCATAAAACGTCCTTACAAAATTAAGCTAGTGTTCGCTTTTGTTTTTGACTGAGGAGTGAAATATGTTCATGTACATGGTGTAATACGTTGAGATGCTTCATTCGAAATTGCCAGAGAAGTTCACACGAGTTCTCTTGCTTGTTCATCATTATTTTGCATCATTCTGAAGCAGAATTTGAAGGGGTACATTGTGTCGACATCGAGTGGTCGTAGTTGAAGTAAAACGGATCGATCGGAATGTTGTTTAATCTCATTGACAAAATGTGACTGCCGGCAACCTCAAGCAGGTCAAGCATTTAGTGATTTCGTCCCGTACTATCCATACACAAATTTATACTCAGACAGTGGTGAAATGAGATTAACTTTGCTTTACTAAAGATAAACCATTTCTGGACCCTTAAGCAGAGCAATATCTTGAATGAACTAATTTGGGCAAGTTGGTTAGCTGTAGTTTTGATGTATTTTATAATCGATGGCAAGGAATTTCGAGTAGCAGTTCTGTCAGCTTAAACTTATGCCGTTGTCAGTTAGTTCGACCCTTTCAGAATGATTTCGGTCACTCTTTCTGATAGCTGTCTATAAAAGAAGTTCACTTTGATGAGCTTGCTACTCATCATACATTTCTTAAAACTCAAATTTCGGATTTTCTTCTGCGACTGGGAACCATTTTTCGCCGGAATAGTCCTTTGAAGAATGTTCAGCAGCGATGAAAAGTCCTCTTTTGAAATCATACTGTAAAGTTGAATTACTTAAAGACGAATCTATCATCAACAATACATGTAGAGTGACAACGAACGAGCGAAATGCAGCACATGTGCAAAAGTTATTTTCAAGGAACCACATTTAAATATGTCAGCAACATACATAAACGCCACGTAGAAGCACATTGCGGAAAACCATATCCAGCAGTTTGCAACCGGAGGTAGAATAGGTCATATTAACTTAATGCACGCATACATACAAGACCCGACAGAAGAATGATCAATAATTTGATGCTGTTCACATTCTAATTGGTACATTTTTGAGCACACGCATACAACAGCATGCCAGTCCAATCAGCAAACCTTATCGATCAGACCGTTGCTGAGAGTGCACCATTCAAAAATAGCTTAAACCAACAACTATTTTCTCATTCTGATCAACGTCAACTGGCAAACGGGAACATGTTCCTGAAAATACTAGTGATTTTGATAGTTTCGCCTTTTATATGGAAAACATTGATTCCGTTGCTACGTATAATTCTTTGTTATACAATAGGGATAAAATATTTTTCCAAACGGCATCTCTTACGACAAGCTGGAGAGTGGGCTGTAATCACCGGAGGGTCCGCAGGAATTGGGAGAGCTTACGCTGATGAACTGGCAAAAGATGGATTGAACATAGTTCTACTTGGAAACGACCTTCCTGGTTTGACTGCAGCTAAGAGAGAAATCGAAGAACGTCACAAAGTCAAAGTGATCATCATTGAAGCAGACTTTACAGAAGTGAGCAAAAAACGTTTTCGTTGACCAAATTTGGAGTTTGATTATCTGTCGGAAACAAATGTCTCAATTAAGGAAAAATTAAACAAATGAAGTGGGTGGTATGTGTTACGTTGCTCGGGATTTATCTGACGACCTGCAAAAACTTAGGGCATAAACTGCATAAAAACTATGGCTTGAAATCCAATCTGATAATACGCTTCTTCGGAGCACTTAAGGAGTTTGTCTATTCTATGTCATATCTATAACAGTTTGCTAGACTGCTTCATGTGGTTGCAGGATTCGGGTCCGCTAAATCTGGTCCATTACACAGTTAGAGACCGTTTTCGAATTCAAGGGGCGCACAATATTCATCATTTTTATGTGAAAGCATGATAGAATTTACGTAACAAAGTAAGGTGCATTGTTACAAGTTTTGCACCTGGATGGGCAACCAGTGAACAAGGCAGTTATTAAGTATCAGTAGCAGGCAACGACGTTCTGTCAACGAACTTTCCATGTTAGTGACACTCTTCCATCATTTTAATGAGGGCTGTCAACTGGTACTCTTGGAAATGTGATGAGGTAGTTTATGCCTTAGTTCCTTCTACAGCCATGTGGTTTTCATTATTTCTTAGAAGGATTATAGTACGCTATCTATCATAATTACTCCATGCCTTTACAACACGCCCGTCTGTTATATTAAGGGTTTTACCTTATTCCCTTTAGAAGGAACACTGTTGCATTACGCAGCTTATTGTACATAATAAATAGCCATCTCTCAGTTACAAATCGGCGAAACTAATGCAGATAATCTAATCTCATTCTATATTTCCGTTATTTTTGTAACATATGACAGTTATGAAACACAGAAATCTAGACAGTAACTTAAACCTAACTGATAAATGGGCCGAATGGAAAGTCTATGGGAATGAGACAGCTGCGATCAATTGTGGGTGATGTTCAACTTGAAATCAACCCGATCCCCTACTACTTATCAGTAACTGAGAAGTCCTGATCACCGGGTTATCGAGTAGATTGAACGCAGAGATTCTGTTCACTCTCATTTCGAAATGATTGAGCAAGCCGAAAATTATTCACACAAGATCGTGGTTGAGCGTTTGAGTATGATCATTTGGTCAGGCCTGCTGGGAGGTTACTGGTGTTGTGGTTAACAAGCTGGTCTCACAAGCATGAGAGCCGGACTGCAAATTCTGGTCTGGATGAGGATATGCACCACTGATGAGTTTTAATGACAGGGAAGCTCTAGTCTAATGCTTCCTTTCGAAGTCGGCTAGTCGAAAGGCTTATCTGAATAGGAATGCTGCAATCAATTGTGGGTGGTAATCGATTTGAAACGAAAATAATTAACTCAGTTAAGCTGATAAAGCAAGTTCGGACATGTAATGGTCTGTCATTGGTCAAAATCATGACAGAAATAACGGGATGGGTGACCAAGTAGGAGAAGCGATTATTCCATCATTTAGTGAAATATCTCAAAGTGGTGGTGGAATATGCTCAAAGCCCTGAGAGGATAGCTCGCGGAAAACACGAGATCAAATGAATTATTCCTTAACAAAATCGGGACAACGGGTGGTAAATGACGGGCAAAAATCCACGACAGATAACGTCAGCCAAACGCACAAAATTAGATGGACGTGCACACAATCTAAATGAAAACCTCGCTGCGCTGTGGACTGGAATACCGGTGCATAAACACGAGTGCACGGGTAGAATAGGAACGGTAAGTATTAGAGGAAAACATCTTGCTTTATTGCATCAGTTTTCACCACAGTAAGTTTCAAGTTGATAAAATTTGCGCGAAAACTGACTTATCGTGCGTGATAAGCAGCACTTTGGGTGATTTCAGAATGATGACCTTGTGATGGGTCAGTGATACAAGGGAAGCGGTTGAAATGTTGGCCGCATGGCCAATATGTAGCAGACATTTAGTGGTTGAGAAAGCTTGCTTGCCCTGTTTGACTCGATCAATTCGGGTAATTTGGCGCAATAATTGTTCCATATACATTGAGACATGTTCCCTCATTCTTAGACGCACGTGCAAGTCATCTGTGATAAAGTTTATGGTGCCGTAGCTGTAGGGTTTTTCAGTTCATTACACATGTTAGTTTTACCAATGTATGTTGCGATTAGAGAGGCATGACTGGGTGTCAGTACAAACAACAATACAATGTATGGTCTACTTGTCTCATGAAAAGCAATATTTTGACTTCTTCAATCCGTCCGACTTCTGCACACTCAAATTTGATGCTACAGAACAGTCTTAGGTGCTGGCCAATACGAGTAAGAAACAGACGACTGTTTGGCATATCCTTGCATGACAAGATTTTTACATTAGGCTTGATACCTACCTGCAGGCAGAGATTAAGATTAAGAACGGCAGTTTATCGATTCCCGTATTCGTCTAAAAAACGATAAGTAATGTGGGATATGTTAGATCCACTATACTGAGATTGCGGAGCGGCACCAGAAATTTCGAACCCGGAACATATCTCATACGGAACGGGCAAGCACGTGGCACAGGAACAAACTGACACTCATGTATACACTCGACAACCATCACACAAGCTATCAGCATCAACGATGGTTCGTCATCTCGTGGACAGTCACTATCGGGTGGTTCACACAAAGGTATTTAGAATTGTTTACGGGAGTGTCAAGCCGCAGCTGTTGCGGTATGCTCAAACAGTTGCTTTGGCCGTTGTTTCTCCCTCCTATATTTTCAGCAAGGCGCATTTGTCAGCTTAGCACTACCATGGTAAAAATTATGTTGACTGATTTGTGCACAGCACAGGTGTTTTTTTCCATTGTAAGTTCCGTTTCACATTTTCCGTCTTATAATCCTCTGGTCGTCAGTACACATTTGAGAATATACCGAGAACTCGTGTGCATTAACGTTTTTGTCTGAAGCATTAAAACCCACTTTTCTTTAGTCCTAATCCATAGTTCTATTTCAAACACAACACCTATAGAAGATGCGTACAACGACATGAAACAACGCCTCATTTGTATTCAACTAATATTTGTTTCTATAGGATTGTTATTATGTTATAACGCCAACACCATAACAGTATTCATTATCATTACCTCATTATTATATGAAATTGGAGTTATTTGCTTTGTATTCTCTTGGTGCCATCTCTCAGCGATATGATAAATACTTCAGATTGATGTGATCTGTAATCGACAGAGATACTTTTCATTCCTGTCTTTCCCATGGGTCCTCTCAGGTGAATATGTATCCCTTAATATCCGAGAAACTCCACGCACTCTCTTCAATCGCATGTCTGGTGAACAATGTCGGCATGTTTTATCCTCCTCACCACTTCTTACCTGGTTCTGGATTTGTCAGTCTGGAGTTTTGCCAGAAGTTGATCTACTGTAATATGGTTGCCGCTACAACGATGACTAGAATAGTTCTGCCAAAAATGTTGAAGCAAAGACCCATGGGAGCTGCCATTATCAACCTGAGCTCTAGGTCTGCTTGGAAGCTTTGCCCCTATATGAGCTTGTATGCAGCGTCCAAGCAGTACATATATCATTTCTCACAGTGTCTCAGACAGGAACTGAGTGATAGCGGAATCTTGGTTCAGACCGTATGCCCGTCTGTGGTTGCAACCAGTATGACAAAAATTGAAGAATCCACTTTCCTGGTACCGGACGCGCGGACAGTTGCAAGCAGTGCTTTGGATCTGCTTGGAGTTGAGTGTAACACCAGTGGCTACATTGGTCATTCTTTGGCCGGATTGGTCCTTGACTATTTGCCGGCTTGTGTCACAAAACGACGAATACAGGCGCACTTGAAAAAATATCACTCAAGATAGGCTACGTTCTGTAGTGTCCACAAGTCACAGTTATATTTCATAACTCACGATTATACATTTTGTATACATCGTTTTGTTATCTTCAGTTGTACACTTGTTTGAAATCATCAGAAATCAATTTTGAATTGAATCATCAACATGAATAAACGGTGGGTACCGCGCGACATCTCTGTCTTCTTCATTCGTGTGAATTTTGGGCCGGTAAAGTAGTTGAACGGTGAGACATTTTAGCACCGCGTATCAGCTGACCTATCGAAGCTCAAATTTTATCATATCAAGTCGTTTGTGCAACTATCTATCGATCGTCCAACGGATCTCACCACTGACGCTGTTTTTCTTTCTTATGGTGTTCTATCCAATCTAACGGACCTTGACGTTTCAGTGAGTCGTTCCTGTTTTTACCGATACATTTTCCGTTTAATTTATACGTCTACCTTTGATCCTATTCGTCACCGTTACAACTTTTCAGTGATACTACCACATTTTTGGTCATTTTTATCAGTTTATTGATTAGTCCACTACAGTTCCTATGCAGCGCAAAAGCCGTCCATAGCACACTTAAGCGCTGACTTAACGAACCAATTTGAAATCTCTCATTCAAACCGATCCTCGAGAAACCGATAGATTAAACCATGAAATAATTCAGTCACTACAAATCACCTGGTAACTTTGAAATACCATTCCACTGTGCTGCGTGAATAAGTAAAAGATGTAGTTTGTTCAGCATTCAGGGGGTTACCACAAAACAGCTGTAAAGAATGAATAATACTCACAACCAGGGAACTATGGGCATCTGAAGATAGAGACAGAGCCATTGCTGAGGGAATTCGCGACAACGGGTAAGGAAGTACAGATGAAAATACACTATAAACACAATACAAATAGACATAATCGGGGAGGCATTTAAACAGAGGTTCGCTGAGTACGTCAGTGCAGTGCGACTAGAATTCCGATTTACAATATGGCAATGTAGTCGGTAGCAGTACGTTCGAAGTAAACGTGTAAAAACCTTCTTTTCTCCGCACCATGTTTCGATATCCTTGCAGGATTACTTGCTCGAAAAACCATAATAAAAGATTTGAAGTCGATTGTATCAAACAGGCTACTTCAGCCCACATTGCCTATGTGAAGTGCTCCGCTCAGTTTCTATGGATCTTCAATGCAACCCTTATTCTAAGTTCATGTGTTTTTGCAAAATAATCAACTTAGACTGTTTTGTGCTCACACCTGCCTAGCGGTCCGGGGGGGGATGATCTACCAGGTACAATTTAATAGGATCCAATTTCTTTGGTAACAGAAGAATTAAGTTGGGCAGCAGATATTTCGAACTCCAATCTTACGCCGTCGTGAAGTGCACCTGTAACATGCAGGCCAGCCATTCTTACCCTGATGCTCATAACACTCGTGGACAAACTTTGTGACAACGTAGAGATACCAGGGGACAAGGTTGTTTTGAACTAAGTGTTCCAACAGTTGTCCTGTAGAAAGAAACAACACAAACAAGTATGAGCCAAAGGCCCAGTAAGTCATGCACACACAACTTACACAAATGAAAAGTGAAATGGTATTAACAAAACGGTAGCAAATTATGTTGCCACATTCAAATTCAATACATGCGCGCTTGCTAGTCTCGATTGCGCCTTATACCCGGGACGTTTTGGTCAAAAGCCTTGATTATGGACATATGAATATGAAAAGTAAACGAAGTCTTACAGAAAAACAAAAATCATGGCTCATGTCAATCAAAATGTGTTGGCACACAGAAACTGAAGGACTGAAAACTAAGGTACGCCCATCATTATGAACTCAGTTTTAAGCACTTGCCACCGTATCCAGTGCAACCTGGCAATCTGACCTAGACTGTGTTCATCCTCATAAACGGGTAAAAGAACAAACCAAAATTTGGTTAGATTCAAATTCTCCTGTCGCAAGCGATGCTCATGGAACTGGTGACTGAACGAATAAGAGCTCTGACTCATAACACGAAGGGTTTCTAGTTCCACCCCCATACAGTAAACGTACATATAATGAGTGCAAACAAGGGCGAAAATGGTCGCAAAGTGTCGGTTTGTAAGTGAGCATCAACAATTGTTTGAAATACACTAAATTACTACTGATATTTAGTTTAACTCAAAATTTGTTTGGAAACGAGAAGCAAGGAGGTATTGAGTACGATCTGCTTGTGAATGCTATTTTCCGTTTTTGAAAAAAAAAGATGGTTCTCAGTGTGTGATGTTTTCCCAAACAACGCTGTGGTGCTCCAACTTGATAACAACCGGAATACAGTCAGGCGAATCCAGTCTTCCTTGTCCGAAAGGTGTCGGGTAAACTAAGGTACATAGATATGGTGAGGTGACAGTCGATTCCGATATTGTGTTCTGTTAATGCATCACATTTGTGCGTACAACTGCTCATTTTTGGGACGCACACTGAACATGGTCGAACACTCTTTCTTGGTCCCGGCCAGTCAACAAAACCATAGTCTCTGCGCTAATCAGACAGTGCAGATATTTTTGTTAATTCACACTGTCTTTCAACCACAGTTAGTAATGAACTTCTCACTTTCATCGAAAATATACAATAGAACGTTTGCTCAAATGTTTTCGTTTCTTGCCCAGCGGTGTTTAGAGCATTTGTTGAGCTGCCACTGGACAGCCTCCGTCCTCCTCACCTTCAAAAAGATCACCTCTTAAGCAAAATGAGTTCATAGCTATTCTAAGTCCAATATTCCTACATTCACTGCGTTAACAGTCACGGAGTCGTGAACCAACAGTCAATAAATAGCCTTGGTCAAACCTTTCGGTGCACACGGGGTGTGTTCTAGGTATTATTTCTGGTTGTTCTCGGGTGGTGTTTTGTACCCCGTCCACGAAATGGTCTTTAAACTTGCGCTGTTCAGAGTCTATGACCGATTTTGCAGGGTCTTTTCCAATGTTTCTAATAGTAGCGCCGTAAACGAGGGTGTTACCTCTTTTGTAACCGCAAAAGGTGCTTGACTTGGGAAGTCGTTTATTTCAGGACATCCACTTCAGGTATGTGAAACTATCGAACAACGAAAGTAAGCAAAATTTGCGCGGCTGTCGTTTGTTCAACTCTTTATCAGCACTATAGCCACGTTCTCTTTGATAACATGCACTTGTCCAGCGTTTTCTTGTCGTTGAAGTCTGTCCTTTATTTTCTGCTCGTACGATTTGCGCTATGCTACTCACAAACGAAGTTGTGTATCATACAACACCCTTAAAGCCAAATGGAACATCCTTTAACCACCGCATTTTTCCTGACAGTCATCGTTCCTGCTGAACACGGAGATCAACATCTTCTACGCGGCGGTCTGTTCCACCTTGATGCAGCCTCTCTATGCAGCCTTCAAAAACTCTCTTTTCATGTTTTTCGAGATAGCTGGCAGCAATGTCGGTCTTAACTACGATCACTGGGGCTGTATCTTCCAAGTCCTTTGGGAGTTTCCAGATATCTTCCTTAAACAACGGCTGCGATCACGGAATCTTACCTACTGATAAGTCACTTCACCAAATGGAGTGAACCCAGACAGCATGTGATACTGAGACCGTTTATTAGGCAGTTGAACGAGCACGAGGCACAACCACACTTATGCACTGCATCACGTGTATGTGTCCAATTTGGCTCACGGTCCTTTAATGGATGGGGTTTTAGACAAGTGGCGGTGCACTCTGGCAGTTGACAGTGAGTGTGGTCCTGCCAGATTAGGTAAGTCAGATTGTGGTGGACGACGAAGTGGCCCCCCACCAAAGCGTACAACGAATTTGGCACATACCAGTGCATGATCGGAATCCATGCAAGTGTTCTAACCTAACGTACAATTTTGAAAACGGCCAAATCACCAATAGCTAACGATCATGTGGTCAGCCTGTGATCAGCATTGACTCGGCGGTGGAGGTCGACAAATGGCGCGCTAACTTCTACAGTGGCAGGAGTCATTACTTGCCCAAGGTAGACCGTTATAAGCACAGGGCTACAACAAACGTTCCTCATCATCTGTTCGACGAGTATTGTAAGGTAGTTAGCCACTTGAATCACGTTTATCAGCGCTTGTCCTGCCTACATGAGAGTTTTGTAATCCAGGTATTTGCACCGTAGACAATTATACATTCCTATAATCACTAATGCATTTTCTGTTGACTAGATTTACTTGGACGTGAAGTTATCTATTCGTGTTCGGTCTTCCTGATAGACTAAATTAGATATTACTGAAATAATACTGTGATGCAGTGCCTTGAAGTGCGCTCAAATGTTTGTCGACCCATCATATCTCGTCATGTTTATGCTAGTTTTGGAAAATGGACAAGCATTTGCGAGTAACTTGTTCAAACTCATTAGTAAGGAATGGTAATGACATCGTAGAATATGTTCACTTTCTTTAAGACTTTTGTATCGCTGCTTATTTTACGTAAGTACTTACTAAGTGTGAGATGCCACAAAACTTACTGTCATGAAGCCACAGTCAGAAGCAACAAGTTGTTTCACACACAACTATTATTTCACCATTCATAAATTGAAGCCATTGACAGCATAGTTGGTAGAGTCCACGATGAAGCTATTGATTCAAAAATGGAGAATTGTAAACGGTTGTGATATACTTTCACCTTTACCATAGTCTTTATTTCAGAAAACTGTTTAACGTAGCTCTGAATACACTCAGAGGGATCACAATGAGTTGACATACTGAATAAAGTTTCGGTTCTACGATTCCCAAGATAGTGGGCATGGAAAGGGATGTCGTGGAAAACAAACCAAGAAAGTATAAGTGAACCATGAAATAAATCACACGCAAGTCATTTTTCACCGAAGATCAGTTTGTATCCCAATGATGCTGTCTGCTTTAAAATCCGTATTGAGTCATGTCGTCAGATACAACGGAGACATCCTTTATAACAAAATGAATGAGATGAATTTCAGGGCTTGGGTAAAACACTACCTAATTCTGCGCATCATGTTTGTGTACTGGATCTAAACGTTGCACAGGATAAATTCCACAACCTAGAGATTGACGTAGACAAGTCGGTGATGAAATTAGATGTAAGTGACTCAGAGTACTTCACAAAATTTCACGTGTTGACAGCTCCGCCAAACTAAACTTCCAACGGATCTAAGTAATCACATTGTTACAAATTCCATCCACGTCCACGACGGAGATGATCGCCGGGACAGATAATACCTGAGATACATTGAAATAAGTATCACCTTTCGTTAGTCTTCCACTCCCGAAAAGTAAATGAACAATGAACACACAAGTCAATGAATAACAAACGGCCCACGACCGTTGAGAAATGTACATTTTCCGACCTAAACATATGTGTAGTGAGGTCACTTCCGACGTACCCAAAACCCTGAACTCCCTGCAACGTGTAAGTTGTCTTACTAATGTTGTGACCCAAGAACGCGGATGGCACAGTGGTTGTTTATTTGACAGGGCAACACATGGGCTAAGCGTTTAAACAAGACCAGAATCAAAACTACTCATTTGCACGCGATATTCAGCCGCAGACCGTCTCGACTGCCATAAACGTCAATGCTCAGTTCCTTTAAGTAGCAGGGACCATTAAGGGCGATGCAGCATTCTGATGTTTCTTCCTGCATCTTTCTTGCGGCTTGTACGATGTCAAAATATATGCCCTGGTCCTGCTACCGAATAGCAGCGGTATAAGTAATATAATGCGATCACTCATCTTTACTGCACTAGTACTGTTTAGCCTGTTCACATTACTGTGTGAATATAGATTCATCACAAAATATTGACGTCAAGGTTAATGTGTTAGCTTGGGTACGGCAGCTTTACTGGCGGCTGTATAATGAATCCACGTCATCCTCAACACTGTAGACTACATTCCATAAAATAGCGGCTTTAGTTACTTTAGTTAAGAAAGTCGCTTGACCAGTCTGATGGTTATTTGCATTCTGAAGGTGGTCTGGAGTTTCCGTCGAGATTCGTCCTCTCTGGTGGCTGGTGTGCGGTTTTTCTAGTTCTCTCCCATTCACCTACCTAGCACCTTTACTTACTGTGTTGCGGTCCGCCTGCTGTAAAGTGAGTAAATCACTAAAGAAAGTTCGCTTACAGACCCACCATCTTTTCGTCATGACTTCTGAACTGCGTTACCGTAAGGCTGGAGAAGCCTGGGGAGTACGAATCAAATAGCGAGGGATCAGCTTCGCGATAAATACTGATAGCCCGTACACATGCAATTAAAGGCTACTTCCTCGTTTTCTTTTGCAAAAACAGGGAAAGGAGAGTGCGAAAAAGAGCAAGACAAATCATAATTAAAGTTGAGGTGGAGATTGGAGAAGGCACTGAGGTTGGACTCAGCTTGTTCTGCGGAGTTTGTCAGACAACTCCCCTTTACGACTGCGAGCGCGACATCACTGCCAATGCGTGAGTCAACGATTATTTGGAGCGTTTGACCAGCATTCTCACCATCCCATACTGCGGCCTTTGTGTCCGTGTCAATTTTCATTTTTTTGGGAGTGTTTGGGAGTACTCATCTATAGCGACTATAATAAATGATATTTTCTATAGTCGCATTCACTTGTACACTTCCGAAGGTTTTGGTTTTTTTGTCTGCTTTTGTTTTAATCAAGCCATCCCTTTTATAATATCCATCCCGGGGCCACAATCACAACTCGCTCCGTGCCTCGCTAGCTTGACGTGCTTTCACTGTACAGTCTACTTTCCAGGGTCGATACAAATGCACGAGGGTCATCACGCTGAGTCCTTGTTTTTCAGTGTTAATTGATTTTTGATAGTGAACACAGACTGGGTATTATTTTGTTGGACTAGTTCCAACACATCCACAGCAAATTTGACCCTTTCACCTGTTGAGGGCATTGCTTCAAAGGAGTCACTATGTGTGGTGTTGTGAGACCACTCATTGAAATACCTCATGGAGCGGTCCAAGAAAGTGTCTTTTGATTCGTGGAAGATAGCCTCAACAGGCTTTTTCCGTGCTGAATTTTTGATGGGAAACATTTTTGCACAGCCATTCGGCAGATTTGGAGCGAGTAACACAAAAGACGGATTATAAACTATCCTACTGCCACGAACACTTGTGTTTGTGATTAGATGGTCGGTCATCGAATTGTTGCCTACAGAAGCGGCATTCCCGTTTTCTACTACGGGTCCAGGAACCTGACTATATAACGTGGGACAGAAATTGCACCATTAGGGTGCAGCCGTGGTTTGTGCTTTCATTTCGATTCGATGTTCACGCATCTCCCTCCTTTGTGGTGAGTGATCAAGAGACATGTCTTTCAGGTTAGCGTTGAGGGATTTCAAAGCCGCTGACTTCCCTGTATTTTCCTTGGTCTGAGCATGACAGTTAAGGTTGCCAGGAGGCCTAGTGACTTTTTTGCTGAATTGGTACGCAGTCTGCTCGCAAGCACGTGATTTGGAACATTTGGATAGAAAGAATATGCCCTGAGTGATTTAGTTAGCCCAGCCGGAAGAGATATTGTGAGGAAACGCCATTAAGTGGTAACTCTCCTTCCTTTGAGAGGTTTCTTTCATTTTCATCGCGGCCTTCCCTACGTTTGGAGTTGAGATAAAGCCTGCGTTCTTGTCTATTGCAATATCAGTGGGGCAAGCGCAATGCACTTATTCGAAGACTGTAGTACCGAATACATTCCAAATAGTTTGTTGGAGCTCGTCCATTCTGATCCGCATTGGGGGAATGGACGATAAACTACGTTTGTAGCCGCAGGTTTTCTGCGTCGATTCACTGTTTACGATGTGAGGGTGACAAGTCATGGGCGAAATGGCGCTTCTACTGCCATCAAATCCACAGCTAATTCAGAGAAAATGGACAGGTGAAGAAGCCAGCCGCGTTTACTATTCTTCGTTGGGGCCAATACACTTGAAGTGGTACAACTTTTGGTACTGACAGCACTGCATGCAGTTCAGTACGAATATTTTGCACCCGTAACGGCCTCAAAGTGCTTGCTGCTTCAGCAAATATCTGCTGAGCCCCAGGACTGTTAGATCTGAGGGGAGACATTTGCAATAGGAACAAACGATATATAACAAACAGTGAACTTCCAAAAATTCGTAATACGGACGTTGCAAAACGTAAGTCATACAATAAGTAATGAGCGAGCACGCCGCTAATTAACAAATAACGGCAGTCGGCCGTAATTTTTAGTGCACAGAGCACTGATAAAGCAAAAATGTGAATGGACAGTAGCAGCAAAGGAATTCGAACAAAACTTCGAGTTATCGAAATACAGTCTTTCTCTCTCAAGTGTTGCCCCGTTGATGTCAAGTTGAGTCGCCCGCAAGACAGATTACCTGACAGCAATACCGACGCGTCATGTGTGCCTTCCACTTCATGCCGTAGCCAAGATAAGAATAGTCCCTCGCAAATGAAACTAGACGCAGAAGGCTCTATCGCCCGTAATGCTACAAGGCCAACATTTGCGTAGACTGCTGTTGGTACAGTGGGGAGGAAAGATCATGCAAGAGACCAACCCATAAGAAGAAATTAGCTAGCTATCAGCCAAAAGGCACATTGCTGAGGAAGGGGAAGTTGAGTCCAGAAGTACTTCCGGTTACTGACACCGACCTTCCACTATTTCCCGACAGCGTCAGTTCCGTGAAGGCAGCGAAACCAAACCACCACATAAGGCTTAAGTGCGTGATTTGACGCCAACGGAGGGCTGTGGTATGGTGGTTAATGCTCCCGACTCGAGTGATAACAAGCCGCGGCGGCCACTAAGCCATGGCCTCGTCAAACTCCGGTCGGCTTCGGGGAGTATGTTCACCAATGATGAGGAGGAATTGGCAGTGAGTGGAACCGTAGAAGCCCTAATCAGGCCAGTCCGATGTCCAGAAACCCTGAGGCTCGTTTGGGTCTGCTGAAGTGGCCAAAACAGTCTTTCACCGCAAACATCGACCGCAAGGGCAGAATGTGCGTATCTTATATGACCTCTCTTCAGAAGATAGGGAACATCTGAGAACAGTTCTTGGAGAGCTACGAGAACGTATGGCTGACGGCGAATAAAGCCGACTCCTTCGGGACTTCGGGATAATTCAGTGGAAGCCGAAACTGAACTGCGCTACGCCAATCTTTATCCAAAGGAATCACCACCAGTGTTATTCCCAACACAAAGTGATCTTGATAGCGCCACCGTAAGCGAATTTCCGGGCTGATAATTTTTACCAATGTTCGGAGTGTGTTGAATAGGCAGAAGGGGTTGGAGCATAGAGTTTATCAGTATCCTCCGATGTTAGTGGCCCTCACCGAAATTTGACCCAAAGACTCGGTCTCAAAAGCCGAATTGGATACCATCTCTACCGTTCTTACAGGTCTTATATACTGGGCGGAGGTGGGATGCTCATTGACGTATGGCAGAATGTTTCAGTCACGGCCACGGCGGCGACTGCTACGAGAATCTGTAGTGTGGGATTGGATTGTCCATTGGGAGTTCTGAGACTGTGGGTGTTGTTTACAAGATGCCTAGATTGCACCTGGCCTCGCTCAGGGAGGAGCCTCAACGTCACGCCCTTGATAGCCGTTGCCACATCATGGGCGACTGTAACGTACTGCAGACTGACCAGGAACTCCAGCGCTGTGTACAGTCAACGGATGTCAATACGGATGAATTGTTGGATGCTTTACTGGGTTCGGTGGCCGAACATTCATATAGGATTTAGTGTTCGCTGCGAAATCGTCGAAAATCGGACGTCTGGATCACTCTCCACTACCGAGCGGTAATGACCACAAAGTTCTTGCGGTCCACTGAAGACAACCAGTAGTGGGAAAGCATGGTTAACAGTATGTCGGGATAAACGGCGACTACAGTTTGCCGGGGTACGACAGGAAGTAAACTCTGTTGGATGGGCGGATAAAGATGATCCAGTAGTTGGTTATCACTGGAAGGTAATGAGAAAGCACGTGCAGACAGTGAGTGATTCTTGTAATATTCCGCGGTTGGAAGACTCAAGTGAGCAACAGTAATTCTTTGTGCAAGGGACGGAGTGTCCACTCGCTGAAATGGATAGTACGAAGGTTAGCCACAGAACTGGTGAATTGGAAGCTGTATTCACAATCACCCGATAGAGCACACGAATTCGTGAGAAGCGTTTATTCAGCAACATAAGCAAAGCAGAAGCACGGCAACGTGATGATAAAAGAGATGTGTACAAGTCGAAAAAACAAGGGTCCTACAATTGATCATTGTTCTCTTCCGTTGCTGCTTCCTGCGCTTGGTCCAGGTACGTGGCGGCCGTGAAGCCTGGAAGGGGGAAGGAAAATGGCACAAGTTGTTAGGCGCGCGATTTGATTGACGTCGTTGTTGTTACACTCCCACGCTCCGAATCGGCCTCCTTAGCCTTGTTGCCCGGGACGCCATGGCTTAATCGGAGGTATAGTGTTCAAAGTTCTCAA
>LUCH01006579.1:2176-29738 GCA_013368495.1 Paragonimus heterotremus
CCTCGTTCTACTTGGTATTCGCAATTGTGTCAAGAATGACAGTACGACCCCAGCCTCACCCGTCTACGATCGTCCTTTAAGCCTTACAGCTGATTTCTTACAACCGCCAAGTGAAGCCGCTATCGACACTCGAGACTATGCCAACCGACTAGCCAATTACATGCGGTCACTACAAGCGAGTGCTACATGTATTCAACGACCCTCGTCTTATGTTCCTAGGGAACTCAGCGCTTGTGAGTTCGTGTTTCTGCGCACAGACTCTGTCAGGAAACCGCAGCAGCAACCGTATAAAGGACCTTTTCGCGTCATCAAACGGTCTGCAAAAACTTATATGATCGACAGTTTCTGTCAACACCTCACGGTCTCGATTGGTCATCTTAAACCTGCTTTCACCGACTCACCCCAAAGTTTGACAACACAAGCATCTTTCGAGCCGTCTCCACCTACTTCAACCTTCGAAATAGCCCCAGTGTTACCTTCCGCATCTACTTCCGACGAACTTCCTCCTCAGCCTACAACTTGTTCAGGGAGGCGCGTCCATTTTCCCGCACGCTATCTCCAGTAGTTTGCCTTTTTCTATTTTAAATTTATTGTAAAGTTGCTAATTCATTATGTGTATTTCATGTTTTTGTCGGACAGCAACTAACAGCTTTTCGTAGGTACATTTTCCTGGCTTGTTTCGCACAGTAGATACCTGCACATAACTGTAAACATCCTCAGGCGCTGCAGGACACGCGTTACGGTGGGTATCTGCCTTTATCTCAAATGTTCAGCTACTTCACCTTTCCCTATTTTTAGGTCTAACGCTCTACATAGTAACAGTTTCCGGGCCCAACGAGAAAACCTTGAACATCGTAGCAATCTGTGCCTACGCAGCGAGGAAATCACACCCCCTGTCGCCTCCTCATGAGGCTGGGTGATTCGAGCGCAGCTGGCCAGTAAGACAGCAGCTGATGCCCAGGATTAAAATCCGTAGTTAGAAGGCCTCATTTATTAGTCACCCTTCCAGGAAGGGGGTTATCTAGTGAGATCACCTTAGACGTCCCCAAAATCCTTAACTCCCTGCGACGTGAGAGTTGCTTTGCCAGTACCACCGCGCCGGTTCACATTACCTCGTGAATGTAAATTTACTACAAACCACTAGCATCAATGTTAGTGTGCTGGCGTAGGTATCGCAGTTTTTCTCGTAGCTGTGTAATGAATCCGCACCATCTCTACTATTGTAGGACACATTTACTAGGATAACAATATTTTAGCCACTACCGTTTGGAACGCCACCCAACCAAGCTGACACTTGTTTGAATCCTGAGGGTCGACTGGAATTTCCGTTGACGTTCGTCCCCTTTGGCGGCTCCCGTATGGTTGTGCTGAAGGTTCTCTACGTCCAGCTCCCTAACGCTCTTAATCGTGACGTTGAAGTCCGCCAGTGGACGGTGAGTAAATAAATAAATAGAGTCTGTTTGTAGATTCACCGTCTTCTCGCTGTGATTTCCGATTCGCGTTAATATAGGGCTGGGGAAACTTTAGGTGCGGGAACCTCGGAACTAGAATAGCGAAAAACTTCTTTTCATGACCCTTTCAGCTGTCATCAGCTATTAGGATAGCGATTTGCTGCTCGAATCCTGCACTTAAGAAAATGTGCGCAAGGGTGAGGTCACCGCGGAGTCTTCAAATATGGAGTGGGCAAAGATCAAGAATTTCAAGGCGAGACTCGTAAGAGAAGTGCTGCAAGCCAGTGACTATTTTGGTGACTACTCTCTGGACACGTTCGAAGCTCGTCTTGATTACCGAGTAACCTACGCGGACAACAGAAAATAACAGTGAGAGGAGAATGAAAGATAACATCGTTTTTAACCTCTAGTGATTGCCTGGCTACATGATATTCAGTGTAACCTTTCTTCACACTACTAACACGGTGGACTTCATTCATGGTAGAGGAAACAGAATGGTGGTGATAGACGCACTCGAGCGGACATAAGATAACCCTCCAGTTACAATTCCAACTCCTTCCCTTTTCGAATGGGATCAGCCGGGTAGCGCATTCCCGTAGGTGTTCCGCCAGAGACTTATTTGGCACACATCTTTCCATAGCAGTACAGGACATTCTATCAACTAGGGAAAGATCCACTAAACAAGAGGTGACTCTATCAACAAATTACCCAATAATTAAAAAGATGCAAGTAACCTGTAACTCACATTTTGATAATCGGACCCCCACAAACTTGATTCTGTCTCTGACACAAACCAAGATTCCATCTTCATTGCCAGTTTCAAATCTGAACACCTATTTTGTTGTCCCGATGGCACAACGTTGGGGTCTCATTTTTTACTGCCATGCGTAACGTTTTTGTGATGGATTCCTCGGTCACGTTGGGTCGATCTCCCCGTCACTCATGAATGAGGTGCGGTGTAGCTGATCAAAATGGACTGTTTCAATCCACGACCCTTGTACAGACAGTGGCGTCGGAGTAAACGCATGTTGCTCTAATTGCCACCCCTGGTATCGCCGCTCCTGGTCTGTAGCCGATGATGTTTAAACGTTTCAACTGTTTGGTCTCTGATCGGAGGCTCCAAATTTGTACCAAGCATACATCACAACTATATGAAAACGTCGCGGTAACGTCAGACCAGGGGGAAGAAAGTGTGTGTGGACATGAAAGGTTCACGGGTTGGTAGGTTGTCATTTGAAAAATGCATCAATTAGAAAGCACATAAAACAAAGTGGCGGTGCTATCGGATGTGTCTTCACTTAAGAACCGGAAAGTCTACGCTCCCCAATCTACATATTACACCATAAGGCTTGATCATGTACGTTCGTGTTACATTACCTAGGGCACTTGAATATACTCAGATGGTCAAGCTTTCGTAGATGTACTCTAAAACACTAAGTGAGCGTCAGAAATACTCAAACCTTTCAAGGTCCGCTTTGTAAAATGAAAGTGCTAGAGAAGAAGGAACCGTCTGTAGTGGACCTGACCGCTACATACAATTCAGGTGTGCATACGAAATCAAACAGTGATAAAAAATGAAACTTACCGACTCACGGTAGTTCGTGAAGGTATGTCGTTTAGAGTTTCACCACACGGAATTAGGTATCCAATTGATGCAATTTGTTGTATAGTACCCAAGTAACTTTAGAAGTAGCAACGGAGATAATCCTGACGACAGATGAATTTGGAATTGTGCTGAAATAAATGCGGATTCCGTTAGCAGTTAACTCTCCCAACATCCGAACGCACGTGACACTGAACGCAGAGAGAGAACACAGGGCTCGCGACCTTCGAAATGTAATTTCTTATTGTTAATCCAATCAGACCACATGATTTAAACGAGTGTACATGTGAATGTGGAGAAGGTGAAAAATGTGAAAAACACTGGGAATTATGTTGTGCAAAAAGCTGTACAAGACGCTGCACTTCACACTGCCGCACTCCTGCACGCTACCACTACCTGCCAAGTCTTGCCCACCATGTTAGAGAAGATCCGAAAAGATCTCCGGTCAAAAGTCATTCAGGCGCATTTTGAAGGAGATTGGGGTATCACTGTGGGCGTAAATGCTCGGCGTAGACCGTGAGTTCCTGAGCTGTCGTGTTCGAGACAATTATTTTCTCGAAAGAAATCGTTCTATTAGCTTGGGAGCTGATGCAGAAGTTGAAATTGTCGAAATATGCGTCGTGACCTCATATCTGTTTGTTTCAGCTGACCATTAATCAAAAACCACCTTCACGTAATTGTTTTTCAAAAACTGGTATGGCTGCTGTTATTGTGGTCGATTGCGTGTATGAATATTATCACAGGAATGATCGGTTAATTTTCATGTGCTTTTTCCTTTTTGTCATTTGATTTTTTATTCCACTTCCAGTTGTATATTTCTTTATTTGCAGGAAATAGATTATATTGCTATTTTCAAGGCGATGTTTGAGGATCGTGAACTTCGCACTTTCTCACAGTTTTAGAAGTGTCTTCAGAGGTATATGGACGAGGTGGGTGTTATTTACGTTCGTGAGACGAGCTGTAGGTCGAAAACTGCCTTGAAGTACGATAAGTCATGGTGACATGATTTCCTGAAAACCGCGCAGATTTGTTACCGTCCTACGAAGTACTAGAGGCGTAGCAGTGTACGCAGGGGTGTGCGACGTGTCTAGTGGGCTAACTGTTGTTAGTTTTAACGAACCAATTCTCGTGACACATGTTGCAGATCACGTTTTCATGTGGTCCCACTGGACGCGTGTCTGGTTGTGAGCTCTTTCGAGCTGGAGCACGACCACCATCTCAATCGTCTGCTTTATGATTCCCATCCCACGAATCGTGGACTAATCGTTAGTGAATTGAACGAATGCAGGAGTCTGTTTCAGTACAATGCACCAATTGCTGACATTAGGCAGTATGTAGCGGATGTTTACAGGAAGTTCATCACAGCCACTGACGTTGGAAATATCCGCCACAAGTTAAAGCCTGCAATGCCAAGTGAGTTTGTTGCGTAGCATTGGCCACTGCATGTTAGAGAACCTTGATGAGATGCTGTCGGTGATTAGTGCTATAGTTGTGATGCGCACTCTGAGAGATGGAGGCAACAGATATACGCATATCTGCTTCGCCCGGCGAATGTAGATTGAACTATTCCGACGTTTCCCACATGCGGTGAACGTGGATGTAACTCACGGGACAAACAGTCACGAGCATGTCATTTCATATCTTCTCATACCTTCGAAGTTGGAAGGTGTATCAGTTCCTAGTGACAGACAGTATGGGACACTGCCGACCCGTGATGTACGGGTACGTTCGTAATGAGAAGTATGTTTCACTACGTGGACTATTCGAAATTTTTCCGGAAATGATGGGCGATCACATTGCGGTGAAAACATTTATCATGGATAAGATGGCTGCGCGGATGAGGGCAGCCCACATGGTGTTCGGCTAAGACATCCTATTGTGGTACTTTCATGTGCGCGATGCCGTACGTGAGCATGTAAGTGAGCAAAATTCGTCCTCCATATTTGTTGGAAGGCAAACTCTCTTTACAGTTGTTTTCTATTCCACCGAGTGCACAGGGCCGAAAATGAGGAAGTGCAAGTTGCACTCGTACACTGTTTACCGTGGGTTTAAACGTGATCTGTACAACATCGGCTGAACGGATAAAAAGTTTCTGAATTATTTGCTGTTTAATTGGCTGTACATCAAGCCGAAGTGGGCCATCCTTTCTCAAGGCGATGTTGTCCACTTTGGCAGTCGAACGAATAATAGGCTGGAGAACGCCAACGGACGGTTGAAGAGAAGAACGCATTCAAGAGACTTCCTGGCCATCGTTATGGTTAGTTTCCCCTATTGTTTTCTCCCCTTCTTGCGACACGTTTCCCCCTACCCCATCCCGTCCGCCTTGTGCACCCTGTGAGCCGATCAGGTGTTTCCTTAAGTCGTAGGTCGTCAGTGGTTCGCACTCACAATAAATATGCAGGAGGGAGTCAGATGGGCACCGAAGGTTTGAGCGTAAACACGGCTGGCCTGTCCGAATTGTTTCAGGAGCACTTTGGTGGTGCCGTGTCCCCACGGTAATTCCCGAATTTAGATGCAGTGTAACCGAGCTTCAACTTTTCGAAGTTCAATCTGGGTCATCTTACCGCATCCGGTCAACCGAACATGTGATCAGTGACCGTAAGAGACACGTCTACGCATGCGTCCTTAAGGTCCAAGCATCACGCTCATCTTCCGGTGTTCGATAAAGGACAAACACCCAAGCTGGATGCTCGGCATTCTTCAACAACAATCACAACATTTGCGGGGGATTTTGTGTGAAAAAATTCGTTGTGCTTCGCAATCATCAGTGCGACATGAATGCTGCGAAATACGAGGCTGCAAGGCGTCGCATAAACCTGGAAGAAATCAACGGAATTCGGCCATGGCTGCTCAACGGGACGGTATCCTTCAACGTGACTCAATACATCCGCAAGCACTTCGACAAGAAGACAACGACGAAGGATGTTTGCAACATTCGTGCACGCCTGTTCGCGAAAATAAACACGGTTGGCTACCTGTCGTTTGAATACCCAACTGAATACAACTGGTAAGTGCTATTTAAGCATAGATGCTGAGAACCGTTTAACACATTTCATGTTCATGAGCAATGAACAGATAGAGCTTCGTCGACGCCACCCACTCACAAGAGTTGTAGGAAGAGATACAGTTTGTTTGCTTTAGTTGTTGTAGATGCTTGTGGAGTCGGCTTGTCAGTCTGTTCTGGTTGGCTTTCAAATGAAACTACGGTAGCTATCGCAACGTTTCTCCGGCAATTCATCATATTCGTCGGAACAGTAGACACGACGACAATGATAATGGACGATAATGCGGGGATACAAGCAGCAATAACCCAGGAGCTGCCGCACGTCCATCAAATGCTGTGCCAAGTGCACATTTTGCTTAACGTGTACAATAGCACTTCACACTGGACTCTCCACAAATGGTTTCTGATCACTATGCTGTCACGTAACCGCTGAAGGTACGTTGCAGCCTTAGAGATTATGCAGACTACGAACGCGTTGACCAACAATGAGTACCTGATGCCCATGCTCATTATGAAATCTAAAAAATGGACCAACTGCCTCAGCTCGAATATCCCGGCATTCGACAGGCGGGACAACAACTTCGTCGAAGCAACCCATCGTTCAATAAAGCGGCACAGCTTGAACGTTCATATACGAATCTGAAAGGCAATTGATCGCACAGTTGCCATCTTTGACCACATTACCAACGAACGTCAGGCACTGCTCGTCTCCGCCTACCGCTCATACCCGCTCATCAATAATCGTGAAGATTACGTGGGGTTGAGTAGTCGTTTGGTCCCAAAGGCCGTGTAGCTCATGTCCGCACACGTTGCGGACGAAAGCCAGTTGACGTTTGCCGGTTCTCCAAAGGGGATTACCGTGACGGACGGCCGCAACATCTACGATGTGAGCACGATTGAGACTGTTCGTAATTACCTGAGTGGTTCCGAAAGATTTGTAACTAAGGTGAAACCTGTTAATAGACAAGGAACAAAGACAATGAAGCGCGATGCTAACACAATTAAGGCTAGGTGAACTAAGCCGAATGCACCGGAAACGTTTCGAACGAATTTGACAACGCCAACATTACAGTTACGTGAGAAGTTGTAGGAAAAATGGCGTACTAGATCAAATAAGACCACTAACCGCATAGGCCCAATTCAACCAAGTTCACTTGTCCAGTCTATGTTCCAATTCGTTCCTATTCCATTCAATAGTCGGTCACTAATCTTCGAAATAATTGCAAATTCATGTTTACTTAATTTCCTACTTAATTGGCCTCCGTTATTCGACCGAAAGTTGCTCCTTCCAACCGTTTTCTTTGCCACGCGATTGGCTCATCTGGGCCGCATTATTCGTCAGCACATCGGTGCCAGTTTTAGATATCCTCACCTTCCAGTGGTGCTGACTGGTGTACATGATTCACTTGCGGTCACACATTTTGCTACATCAGACACACCTTTCGCTCGGGTTTTCCAATACACGTTCGTGCATTGGTGAGTACCGAAGATTTCAACGTTCCTGATTGGTGTACATGGTCCCTTTGGGTACACACACATCGTCATATGCTTTCCCGTATGAACCATGTACAACAATCCTACGTCCTCTTATTAAAGAGAATGGCGACAGATTTTTTTAACAAAAGTGCAAATAAGGATCATTTTTGGGTGTAGCTGATCTTTCCCATCCCTACACAACTGTTATACTCCGTGAAGTCGGTATATTTGCGCCATAGTAATATTTCTTGAAACATTTGAAAAATCTCTTTCCGCTCCCAATTGGCCGTTTCCAACGTGTTTCGGTCTTGAAAAACCATACCGGCGATATACACAATGGCCATTATGAGTGTCATAGTCTTTCAGTGTCATTCGTTCAGCGGGTCACTTCGTCTCCATTCCAGCGTACTTCATGATTTCATGGAAAAGTTAACAACGGTGGTACGAACGAAAGGTAAAGATGGCGAGTATAACAAATAAAGCACGAATTACTTGTCCTCTTTTTGTGTATTGTCCTACATTGAAGCAGATTCACAGGCGTTTCTCACGTTTGTGGTTTTGGAAAATGCTTTATATTCTTCTTTTAACAGTTCGGTTATCAAGAGCATGATCAGTTTTCCTGCTTATGTTTCAATACGAATTTTCGAATTAGAGTAGAATGGAACCTTGCGTGAGTTTTCCATCAATGTATATGCCACTGAACTACCGCACATTTCTTAATTACGTCTTCGAAAGATTGAAACAAAGAAATCTTCAGGTAACAGATTCCCGAAATTTCAGGAATTGCAACGTGTTGTAAAATTTCGACAACTTTATTGGCTGGAAAATATTTTTTAACCAAAGGATGACAGAGATATTGACGGTCTACCGATTACACGCAGCTGCTGTGGGCTGATTCGCATGGGGGCTTGCTCTACACATTCTTTATACGGTGTCCGAAAATATTTGTTCGCAAGTCTAAGCGAACCCTGCTTTTCTCTATCCGTAAGCTGTGACCTCTGGGGATGGCGTCTAGACCCATTTGTTTGAACAGGTCTGTGATCTTTAAGCCAGTCAGGCCTTTTAGAGTATTGAAAGTCTCGATAAGATCACTCATCACCCTCCCCCTTGACGTGGAGTACAAATTTAGCTCTTTTAATCTGTCCTGATGAGGTTTCCCCTTAAATCCCATTATCATTCGTGTTTCAGGTCGTTATCCTCTCTTAATGTACCGGATATATTTTCGTACCTAGGACGCCCAAGCCTGCAAGGAATACTCCAGATTATGACGAACTACAGATTCGTGTAATAGCAGAAATACTTCCGGTTGCCTGTTGAACAAAACTCTCTCAAATCTGAACAGCTCACAGCGACCTCTGTGCACTGAGTTTAGGGGTTGAATACATTTTGATCAACATTCCCAGGTGTCCAGCCTGTTCCACGAATTCAACGGTTAGTGGATTTTGGGGCCAAGCACCTTTAGAGGATCAGAGCGTCCAGTTGCCACTTAATATTTGACGGCATTTAGTGGGAGGTCCCACGGAAGTTGCCTTGCGATCTCATGTTCAGGTGGATCGGTTTGTTGACCCTGCTATCTTGACATCTTCCGCATTTACGAGGCACGGTTTACTAAGCCAATCCAGTAGGTTATTGACGATCGTTCGGAAAAGGGGAAGACCCAAAACGGACCCTTGGTAGATGCCATTACGGCCCTTGCCTGCTTCAGAGGATCCGTTTCAAACCTTCACTATGAAAACCCTGTTACGTACGAAATCCTCTACCCAGTCAATCGCTAGGTTACAAGTATCAAACCACTTCACTTTGTGGATGAGATAACGATGGATCGTCGAATCGAAAGCTTTGCCGAAGTCCGAGTATCACCCTCGAGTTTCCTGCCTTTGTCCAGTTGTCTCGTGACGTTATCAACAAAGTACGAAAGGTCGGATAGACAAGAGTTTTCTTTCAGGAAACCGTGTTGTGGAATGTTGAGAAGACACTTTTAATAAGATGCGTTGAACAGTTGCACTTAATTAGTCGTTACGAGCATTCTCCAACTATACACTTCAGGCGCACTGGTATGTGGTTGTTTCTTTTGTTTCGCAAACCTACTTCATGAATGGCAAACGCAGTGGCTATGCGCCACTAATTTGAAATTCCATCCCCTTGTGAGCAATCTGTAAAATGTTCTCACAGTTCTCGAGCCACCAGAATTTCTCGCCACTGGCTTAGCATGTAGTGAGATCACCTTAGACGTCCCCAAAATCCTTAACTCCCTGCGACGTGAGAGTTGCTTTGCCAGTACCACCGCGCCGGTTCACATTACCTCGTGAATGTGAATTTGCTACAAACCACTAGCATCAATGTTAGTGTGCTGGCGTAGGTATCGCAGTTTTTCTCGTAGCTGTGTAATGAATCCGCACCATCTCTACTATTGTAGGACACATTTACTAGGATAACAATATTTTAGCCACTACCGTTTGGAACGCCACCCAACCAAGCTGACACTTGTTTGAATCCTGAGGGTCGACTGGAATTTCCGTTGACGTTCGTCCCCTTTGGCGGCTCCCGTATGGTTGTGCTGAAGGTTCTCTACGTCCAGCTCCCTAACGCTCTTAATCGTGACGTTGAAGTCCGCCAGTGGACGGTGAGTAAATAAATAAATAGAGTCTGTTTGTAGATTCACCGTCTTCTCGCTGTGATTTCCGATTCGCGTTAATATAGGGCTGGGGAAACTTTAGGTGCGGGAACCTCGGAACTAGCACAACGACAAACTACGTCTGAATAGGTGCAATCCGTTCGTGCTGTCTTTGAGAGCTTCAGGGAACCTAAGAACTTAGCAGCCTTCTTCTCAGTGAGAAGCACGCTTATCTTGCTGTAAGGGCTGGATTACCAATTCCGATACTATCTTGTTCACGTCGTCCTTTCCATGAACCACTTGGAAGAACTCACGAAGGAGGTTGATTTTTGTTTCACCAGTAATTGTCTTACACTGTTCTGCCGACAGATCTTCTACCTCTTTCTTACATGCTTCTTTGGATTGGAGACACAAGTAAAACCGCTTTGAAGCTGCTTTCACGCTTGCGCATAAAGTCTGCTTCAAAGCGGCATTTTGCCAGGCGCTGGGCCTTGCAAACTGCATTTCCGCAAGCTTTATATTTTAACCAGTTGCATTGGCTTCCGTTTTTCGTATCATTCACGACATATGTTTCTCTTTGTTTCTCCACTCATTGTTTGTCTTTACCAGGGCGGAAGTTTCTGGGCCGTTTTCGGCCCTTTTTCTGATGACTTTCTTTTTATTCCCAAGGGGAGTGTTTCTCTTCAGGGGTCCAAGACATATTTTGTGCCACTTTCAAATGCAATGCGATGTCAGTTCGACAAGAATTGCGCATGAGATTTTTTTAGAGGAGGCCTTTTTGTCGTTCGGACTTCGGAACTTAGAACACGATAAACAGTCGCTTCAAACGAGGGCCCACTTTCCAAAGTGATAATACCCTGCTGATATCGAGTAACTGTTAAATCCAACACGGATGGAGTATGTCCGTGCAGGAAACCTGCCGATACGAGACAGAGTGAATTAGTACAGGAATCTTCCTTCAAGAATACCCGCCCTGTCTGCTTCGTGGACTCAAGAGGTGTTCGGAGTGTCTTATAGGAAGAAAGCCTCCCACTACTTTGAGTGGTAGCTTACCAACAGCAGGACCCCTTCATCCGCGCTCCCGTCTATGTGGTCCTACCTGTAGGCAACGGAACACTTCGGAGAGCAGTTCCACAAGGTTATTTCAAGTTTTGGCTATGTTTTGGCCACAGCTATGACATCGAAACCTTCACAATGTTCCTTGATCCCCTACATTTATTGCTAATGCTGCGGGCATCTGTACGTAAAAATTGGGGTTTTCTTACGCAGCATTAACCCGGATAACTTTACTGTATCAGCACTTCCCTTGGGCGGAAGACCCAAGAGGATTGCTCGATTTTGAGTAGTTCCTCTACCGAACTCTGAACACTTGTCCTCCAGTACGTCCCTAACACTTCCAACCCTTTTGACTATAGGAACACAACAGTTTTCCTTCGGTTTCGTATCTTTACCCTACATTACCACCCTCATCAGTCGAGCGACATTCTCAGCTGCAACCCGATCACAATAAATTGCTTGACTGGCATGTCAGGGCTTGCATGTTAGAACAATCGCTCTTACCAGGGGCTTTGCTTTGGTTATTACCAAGTTCGTGGTTTTCCCCAGCTCACTTGGCTAACTGAAGCCTCCTGGCTCACCTACGCACTGTTGGCTCTTTGCTATGTCTCATAGTTGGTACTCACCGTCGCTACAAATGAGGTTTATTTACTTTTACTATTAAGATAACTAACCCTGGGTCTACTGGCATTCACTACTGTTACAATAGATGCGTTTATGGACAAGACTTATGGACCCAATATCCCGATCATTTTCCGGCAGCTCATCTTGTCTTTTGCGCTAGGTCAGTGGGGTCGCTATTAGGCCATACTCCTCTCCTGAATCCACGGTCTGGCCAAAAACCACCGTCTGCTGTCTTGGGCGGTAAGGACATATGGTTGTTCTCTACCTCCTTTTCGTTGCATGGCGTGAGCCAGTTTTTACCACGTGGCATGTCCCTAACTACCACATATTACATGGTACCTTCGGGAGACTTGGGTAAACTCTGTGTAATGGACCTTCAGGGTATTTGGTTCCGTCGGAATTAATTGGCCTCCACCTATCTACTCCAATTATGCTTTTGGTACTGGTGACTGCAGACGATCCTGTCATCCGAAGAATTTACACCGCCCTCCTTCTTTCCCACCCCTTTATGGCTTATATCTCACTGATTACTGGCCCCACACTTTTGAGGACCAACATGTTCTCTAATCCCCCCTGAACATTTTGCTCGACGATGTGCAGTTTCATCGTGTCATTTACAAGTCCGTCGATCCTCAATCAGGAACTGCTGTCTTTCCTCTCCGCTTCCCAAGTACCTTCTGTATATTACGCTGCTGCCGCTCGACAGAAACTGTTAGGGCATCTGCTTCTTCTTCAATATCCCAATAACTTTTGCAATTTTGCAGCGATCGCGAGAAGACTTTTGCCAATGAAGAGTAGAATGAGCAGACCCACTTCAACTCCTTATGTTGCCCGTACAACCTTACTGCAACCTCGGTCAGTCTTGATCGCCGGCTGTGATACAACTTTCCACAGCTACCGCACCGGATACCCTCATTGAGTGGCTTACGACACCTACAGTTACTGTAGTTAGAATCCACATTATCCATAACAAGAATCTATTTAACCGAGCTTATTTAAGATTGAATTACAATGCAGCGGAGCGACAATACACAAGAGTGACAATCATAAAATAACAGGATAAAAATAATACAACTGACAACTGTGCAATTTGGGGCTATATACTAATATGGTATTTAATGCCCCCAATATGACTAAGGAAGAAACTACCCTAAATAAATTACCAAAAATTTAAATGGGACGAGACAACCCAAATTTGTTTCGTAAAGGTTTCATTTCCACGGGCAACACCATCTAACTTCGTTCAAAGTAAACACGAATTGTTTGGAGTGATCTTAGCTAAGAACACACGTATCGTGCGCTGGTTGTGCGAACGCACTTACAAAGTTGCACTCCATGCTCAAAGAGTGACGCAACGAAAATACTCCGGAAGCGCAGTACTCTATGTAATGCCACGACCGAAGGAGAAGAAGGTGCATAATCGGCAAGCGTCTTGCGTTTAGCGCGCGGAACGAAAAATAGAAGAATTTCCACACTGGTAGAAAAAGTATGCACAACTGCGCAAGACAAATACCACGACGGAACCTGTCAATTTGTACAACGACACTGGAACAAAAGCTGGCCATCCCTTCTGATGTTACTGCATATAATGGACTAGACTTTAGGCAATTATCCGTTTCATGGGATTCGTCTTGAAGGTCGTTCAAAAGGCAAAACGGTTATTTTGGCGCGAATCCTGGATTCTGTAGAGATTTCCTTATTTTTGTTTGTGAACGATGTTTCATTCCTGTACAATAATCTTTGTATCATCTGTACATGTTGTTCAAATTGATACAAGTGACCTTGCAACGCAATACAAGTTTTGTGCACGTCGGTCTGCTCTTCTCTTCGTTGTGCAGTCGTTTGACGATACTACACGGATCTATCATCCAATTTTTTAGCTCCGTTGTACCACGAACATCGTCGCATCCCGGATCGCACTTCAGCAGTCCATGGCAGCTCTGTGATATCACCCACTCCCGGATACTGGTAATTTGGAATATTGTAGTGGTCATCTCGAACACTTGCGAACACTTTTCTGTGAGTCAAACCCTTTTGATTACATAACTTGTTGGAACTTTGTAACTATTTTTGTCTCATTTGTTTATCCTGTTATCACCGCTAGCTTAGTGAGTTATACTCGCATTTACCTAACCTGTCCAGTAACTCATCCTGACCACTACAATTCTTAAATATTTTTTGTAATTTTAAAATCAGAATTTCAGACAAAGTACTTACAATGCATCAGTTATAAATAAGCGGCGTTAAAGAAAAAATTGAAATACATCGAATAAGCCCCAAAAGTATTGGTTTGGTGATGACAATATTTTCCACCATTTTCGCAAAAATAACCCGTTATTGGCTTCAGCTCACTTTTCAAGTCCCATAAATGCAAGCATTGCCATTTTCAAGATGAAGTACGTCATTCTATAGCCCGAAACTACTCCATTTTGCGGCGTCTTACAGATGTGGTCGTAATGGAAATATACGACTATACAGTGTTGGTATTGCATTTCAGCAACAATACTAACATATTTGATAGCGAAACATGTATGACAACATTTCCCTCTTCCTTGTCTACACGATATTTACACTAATTATGTTTGTTTGCAAGATTTCAGGTAGATACTGGTCGATGAAACGTACGTTTCTGATGTTGGTGTCAATATCGACCACCAGTAGTCAGAAACAGAATTCTGATTGTCACGTCCACTGGATAAGTTATGGCTGCAATAGTACGAGGGACTCTGAACAATGATCAGCAGACCACTTGCGTTTCACCTGTGTTGCAGTGACGTTCACTTTCCGTGACATTGCTGATTGGCGACATGTTCACATTTTTATCCTCTGGTGTATGGTTTATGTTTATCTTGGATTTCCCAATTTTGCCACAGACCTCTCATTGTGTTGTGAACACTTATCGAGCCTTATAACCCAGCTGGTGTCTCGCAATGGCTCTTAACAGCACTTCCTGTATTACTGCAGTCACAAATCGTCAAGAGAACGTGTCACCGGGACATCTGTTGCAAACAACTGTTGGTCAATATTTTCAACAACGTCAGAACCCAGAGTAATTAGTCTGTACTTTCTGTTATTCATCATCTGGTGCTTGTTTAACTTATGGACAACCAAGTTTTACTGCAGATGTTCCGGAATTGTCTGACCACGCATTGTCACCGTGTTTTGGGGTGCAAGTCAACTCGGCTCATGGGGTCTCAGGGCTCACCAAAAGGTGTAACTATTTCACGTCATTTCTTACCTATCGTTTAGTAGACATTTTCGTTTGCCAGGAAGCACTTTAGATCACCATCTAGATCTGATCGACAGTTATTTAGCTCGCACATACAAGAGATATTGTGGTGCAAACGGAATCCCAGTAACTGTGTGGGACGGCTGTTGTTTACTTCATCGCATACGGACCACCACTACCGTTAGGTTTTGTTATCGGTAGTTATCAGTAGGTTTTTGAACTTATCGCCTGCCTGCCTTCACCCTTTAGATCCCCATCTCAACGTTTCCCAACTTTAATGACTTGTATAAGCAGAAACTATTGAAGACATGTCCGAGTAATGTGGTTGCATTATAATTATTACACTTTCAATCTGTTGCCAAAGTAGGAACCTGGTTGCTCGCCAAGTACCACTTCATAGCAGTATCCGGGAAGGGCAATCCCGCGAACCAACTCGGCAAACTGTTCTTCACCTTATATCATACATACGAATTGCATATAGTACAATACACTCGGATTCATCACCAAAAATGGCTGATTCTGATCTATTCAGGGGATGAAATCGCTAGCTTGGTCCCGCTGACCGGGCTCATAAAGGTCTGAGTGTGTTATATGCGTTCATACTAGTAGCTGTTCCATCCGATTGACTCGGGCTAACAATAACGTCTCAGCATGCAGTATGCGTTCACACTAGTACCCGTTCTACCCGACTGGCTCAAGCTATGATCGGCGTCTAAATATGCAATATATGGTCACACCAGTAGATGCTTCAATCTCATTCACTCAAGCCATGAATACTGTCTCAGAATGCAGTGTGTGCTCACACTTATAGCTGCTCCACTAGATTGACTTAAACTGTCAACAATGTCTCAGCGTGCGGTTTGAGTCCACACTAGTACCTGCCCTACCCGATTGGATTGAGCTAAGATCGGCGTCTGAATATGTGATATACGTTCACACCAGTAACTGCTCCTTCTGAATCACTTCTACCGTGAACATGTTGGAGAACGAACACATACGGGAAGTGATGATAAACCTGTATTTGAAGCGTTTGGGGTACATGACAATCACCATCTTCGATCTTGTTAGCAAACACATTGATTGGAATATTTTTCGCCACCGCGATAGATACTTGGCCTTCTGAACATCGTAGTGAGACTAGCAGAGGCGTATGCTTCCCGGTGATCAGCAGGCAGCTTTATTTTATCTGCTTCCGTACAGTGCTCCGCATGAACGCCACGCCACCTCAATCTAGTTAGGAACAATGGAGTAGAGTGAATAGAATTTACTTTCGAAGACTATCGATGATACAATGGAACACGATACGTTTTTCTTGCGCTGATCTAAATATACCGAAGATGGAACCAACCATATGATAGCGTCATTTCTAACCATTTCTGAGAGCAACGTTTCATCGACCAGTATCTACCTGAAATCTCGCAAACAAAAAGAAATAGTATAAATATCGTATAGACAAAGAAGCGGGAAATGTTGTCATACATGTTTCGCTATCAAATATGTTAGTATTGTTGCTGAAATGCAATACCAACACTGTATAGTCGTATATTTCCATTACGACCACATCTGTAAGACGCCGCAAAATGGAGTAGTTTCGGGCTATAGAATGACGTACTTCATCTTGAAAATGGCAATGCTTGCATTTATGGGACTTGAAAAGTGAGCTGAAGCCAATAACGGGTTATTTTTGCGAAAATGGTGGAAAATATTGTCATCACCAAACCAATACTTTTGGGGCTTATCCGATGTATTCCAATTTTTCCATCAACGCCGCTTATTTATAACTGATGCATTGTAAGTACTTTGTCTGAAATTCTGATTTTAAAATTACAAAAAATATTTAAGAATCCAGGATTCGCGCCAAAATAACCGTTTTGCCTTTTGAACGACCTTCAAGACGAATCCCATGAAACTGATTTTCGCCAGAATTTCTTTTTGTTTGGATTTGTTGTGATCTGACAGCTGATGGGCGTATCTCCACTCAGGGTTCGTCTACTAAACATTAGTGACTTCGTGAATTGCCTCCCTTCACACATTGGAGAGTTTTGTTTATTCGGCTGTCACTTCCTCTTATAGTTCCCCATTATCGTGTCATCTGACACTATATATAAATCGGTAGCATCAGAGAACGCTCTGATTATCGGGCTTCCTGAGTTTCACAATGAGGACTCCGAGTTGCGTTTCGCATGGATGGGAGTTATTTTTTACTTCAGGCGAATCCACTCACAATGCACCATGTATACCTACTTCTAGGTTTTACCTGAGGCTGTAGTACAGGGGTTGTGCATGTGATTTTTGAACGCTGGGTTGGGAATTTCTACAATGCCATCAAATCGGCCACTATTAATAGGAAGGCAGCTTCCGACGAATGTAATCTGCGCATGTTCCTTTCCAGCGGTAACCTGCGAGACTACGCGTCCTCACAGTTGCTTCGTCACATCACTCTTTGGTCAATCAACAGACTGTCTTCGAACTGGTGATTGCACGAGTAGTAGCTTCATAAACTTTTGCACGAACTCCGTAACACGTTGACTGCGTTAGAGAAAGACACATCGTTGACTAAATTATCAGAAGAAGCAGTTAAAGTGCATCACAATTATGCTACCAAGCAAGTAGCCCTGGCGGAAACGCCTTGCATCCGCAATACCCCGCTACATGATGTCTCAAATCTGAAGGAGCACTTTCCATAAATTTTCTGGTAATCAGCCAACTCAACTCGGCTGCTGACAAACAAACGGCTATAAGCATGATCACAGTCTCGCCAGCGAGGTAGTACGCGCACTCGTCAGTTGGATAGAAGTATCTACTACCACAACCGCCAGTCCGAATCACGTGTGTTGTCGCATTCAACGATGTCCCTTCCGGGATGGTCAACCTCAGACGGGAGACGACCAAGTCAGTCAGGAGTGGCGAAGAGTGCCACTGACTTGTTCTGATGTTTCCAGCATTATTGTGATGATTTTAAATCATAACGGAACACTATATGCTATTGTTGTTTCACTGCATGAACAATTACATTGTACGGACACTGATTACGTTACAGTTCCGTTGGCCGACGTGCTGTTATTACTACTGCGGAGGGGCTAGCTCTGGGTTTGAGCTAAGTACATTTCTTATTACTATTACGCATCCTAAACTATCGCAACTATATACCCGAACGTTTGACGTCAGTTTGTTCATTTACACAGTTGCCTACGTTAGTTTTATCCAACTAACCGGCGACCAGCATGACCTCAAACTGTTGTCCTATACGCTACATGTCTCTAGCCGTACCACTGTACCGACCTAGAGAAAGAAACTACTCACTCTCAGTCTTCGTGTCCGTCGACAGCCATGTTAAGCCTTCACCGTTGCAGGTAAACAACGTCCGATAATTTGCGCTGGTCTTTCCACCTTCTTTGCGCTAACGGTTGATGCGAGAAGTCGGACACTGCTGGACGGCAAAACAGCTTTTTGCGCACAAGGAGGTTACATCGGCTAACTTAATGGAATTACATTCGGCCTCAGCAAGCAAAAGTTTCCAAACTAAACCTTGACAGTTCTCATGCTCTTTCAATCTGCCGTGCCTACCGCCACAAGCGGGACACAAAGTTTTCCGTCATATTACTACCCATGGACCGCTTACCCTGCAGGCCCCGGAGTTTATTATCGGCGAAACTCGGAGTCGTCAACGCATAACTCGTAACCCCTCTGCGACCTTGCATCATTCGGCCTTGCGTAAGTTCGCAAACCCCATCCTTAGATATAATGCGCAAAACTGGCCGCCGTATGGTGACTAATGTTCCTCGAACAACAACGCGATCTACGACGGATGCTCAGTTCTCCATATTCAGAACGTTTTTGGTCTGCATAAGGAAGCCATCTTCTCACACTTTGATTTTGTTGGAGCACACCAGCAGATTCCACCGGACACATTCGGAAGGTGTGATGTGTCCGCATGCCGCCCGGCTTGGGAAGCACAACTCAGACTTTTTAGAGGTTTATGACGCATGTCCTTTTTGGTCTGTAATTTATTTGTCTGTACCGGCAACATTTTTATGGCCACTGAAGATACGCAGCGAGACGTCACGCCTCCATGCATTTTTGAACGTTTTGACCAGTAGGACATAACCCCAAACACGATTAAGTATAGTTCTGGCATGAACTCAATAGATTTTTGAGGCACCGTGATGGCACTGAGCCTTTGCCACAGGAAGTCTGTCCTCAAAGTTTATCCACATCCATAGTCCCGAAAAGCCTCCGTTTGTTTCTGGGTTTTATTTTCTCTTACTGCCTGTTATCTCGCGCCCCTCGGTGTTGATGGGACCTCAAAGATTTGTCAAAGTTTTACCGCCACCATTTTGCTTTACCGTCCCCGGTTAACACCACATTTATCGCAGCCCAGAAGACGTTATCGCAGGCGATGTCTCTGACGTACACGCACGCTGACAAAGGCCCCGTCGACATTTTGCAGGTCGACGCATTCCAGTCATCTATGGGCGCTGTTACACAGCATATTGCTAACGGCCAAATCCAGTCTTCATCGTTTTCCTCCCCGAAGCTTCAACTAGCGCAAACGCGATAAAGTAGCTTCAGTCGCGAGTTGCAAACCATTTTTCACGCCATTAAACACTTTCGTCAAGTAACGGATGACGAGAATTTTACTGTCCCCCCAAATCAAAAAACCACTTAGGTTTTCGACGCAAAGCCTCACCGTTGCCCTGTAAATCAAATCCTTGCAGACACAGGCAATGGAGACACCGTCAACGATAAAGTTGTCCTTGGGGAGGCTTCAGGCGATTGGTACCCAGGATAATGTATCCGTTCGTCACGCATGATGATCCGGTCCCCCCCATCGTTGTAAGTGTGAACTGATAACCTTCAACCGATTGGCGGCTCGATTTGGTCCCCACGAGAACGGATTTATCGAGCCTTGTTAATCCCAGACGTCCAGTGTTTGTTCGGGCAACGCCTAATCTACTCGCAACATCTGTGGATGAGCTGGCTCTAGAATAGTTGCATTTGCAATGCGGCGAGCGTCTGTAGCTTCTGAGCTCGCTAAGCGGCAGATTAGGATCCAAAAGGAAAGACGACGGCAGAGGCAAGTTTCTTATTGATAAGGTGCCATGGTACAAGAAAACTGTCGTAAACTAAATGGAATACAAAAACAAACCTCATATTGAATCAACGGAATATGCAAGTTCGAAAACTAACGGCTCATGTGAATATGACCGAATGCATCAGCCTCGCAGTGACGGAACGATCAAGGGCAAATGCAATCAGGATACATAAAAACAAAGGTCCAGTAATGGGGAGCAAGGAAGAGAAATTAAGCGAGAACAACTTTCCACAAGTAAATGATTTCGGGATCTAGTAACACATCAAAATTAACGTTCGTGTAAGGAATGATTTGTCGCGCGTAATTCGAGTGGTCGTATCAGTTTGCAAGAAAGGTTCACAATCTGTACGTAGATTTCGTATGCAAGGGGAAAAAGTACCAACGAGAAGGGAGTGAATGAAGACAGAGAACGTCTTCACCGATTTTTCATCGAGCCTACGACAGCCATCACTGATCGCATCAGCTTTTTCATATACTCGTTTTGCGTTGCAGCTGACTCCCGACAAGCAAGTGAAACGGAAACCCGCGGAACTTTTAGTTATTCTTCCCCATGGAAAAAATAGTCAACTTGAGAATATCTTCAAAGATACCCGTGTGAGTATACAATCTACGTCATTATCTTCATAATTAGTCGGCCGACAAGTTTTGTTGTTGCCTACTATGAGGACCTACAAACTACACGGAAGAGGACGGAACAAACTACCGCCACAAACACATTGCGCGACACGGCGTTAACATTGTGGTACATAGAAACAATATGTGCTTCAGTGCGTTAGTTTGCACACAGTTAGCAGAGAGTGAAAGTTCATCTGCCACGCTGTGATGGTTCCAGGAATACATAAATGAAGTAGTTAATTTGGAGCAACCCTCGAGCTAGCTTCGACGCAATAGTAACAACAACCGAACCAAGCAAAGTAGTTAATTTATATCTCGGACGCAATTGTGCAGCTTGTAGTCAACAATTTAATAAAACAACAGCGATGAGGAATAAGTTTAGTGACAATCATCACACACCCTTATGCCGCTTCGCCTTCCACATGAAAAGCAGGTGTTTTTCGGTGTATCATAAACTGAGTACGCCAACTGTGAATATTTTTTTTGCGTTATTCAACGGCAGACACGCAACAGTTGGTTTCATTAGACGTTCATAGAATGCTTTCATAGTGTGTCCGCGCAAATGAATTTCATACGTGTAATCATGGACAATCTCGACATCAAAGTGGGCATATGAGAGCGCGGCTGACACGTGTCAGCCAGATGTACACCTGGCTACCATACAGACGCTTGATACCCGCGGCTTCTGCTAAGGGGCTGTAACAGACAGGACGGCTATTTACCTTGTATCACATAATCCAGTGATCTGACAAATCTAGAGATTGATCAGCTTTTCTTGCAGCACTTGTTAGGGCGATGTTGTAGATCATGATGACACGTGCCTCTGTTATTTGGATAACCTAATTGTAAATAAGGAACGCGTTCGGGTTAAAAAGCCGAATCATACGCCTTAATCAACGGTAAGTAGTTTGACTGCCTCATAGTGTGTACCCACACTGGGTTAAGTCCCTGAGCGTTTCGGATACACGATCACCCCCCACCCCGGAACCACATAACACTTAAGAGACTGGCTGCATTGTTTTGGGGAAACGCCTCACAAGTAGTCTATTTATAGCAAACATATTGATTCTAATTCAAAGCTGGTGGAGGCCAACTAGCGTCAGAATTACGGAACGACTGCAAGATAGCCTTACCATTATTGATCGCGAAGCATTGAATAAAAGAGCTCGTGTGAACAACCATACCCGGGGTATAATGCGACATTCGAATTCAAACGATGCATTTCACCTTAAAAAATAAACATGTTACACAAATGCGTGGTTCACGTTTCCCTGGGACTCTGAATTTATTCAGGCAGGTTTCACAGGCCGTAAAGCCTAGGTGTTCGCGTGACCCTAGGCATGGAAAAATCCTTTTCCCCTTTATAGTTAACTGACCGACGTTAGGAAACGCTAAACACAGGTGAAGGGGCTAGGTTTAAAACTGGACCTGAATATTAGCAACATATTAAGACGGCCTGAAAGGTTGGGGAAGGTGGAAAAAAGTGGCAGTTTTATGCATAACAGTGGTAACGGCGTATGTTTTTCCGTAGCCCCATTGGTGTGCAATATCGTATTCTCTGATTGACTTCAAAAATCGTCGGAGGTTTGTAAATTTTAGAGATCACTACAAACGTTACAGACCGCTTGGAACGGAATGGACAAGAGAAGGAAAATACGGAATTAAGCAGGGAAATTGCAGCTATGGTGCCAGGGTTGAAATTTTGTGAACTCAGCCCAATAAACATACCGTTTACCACGGTGTTTGCTCTTGCGTCGCTTGCGATTAATTGATGTGTGCGAGGTCTATTGTGTAGGTTAATCAACATGCATACTCATCAACAAGATCCAAGCGTTCATTGTTTCATATTTTCTAGAAACAGGCACATACATCACATTTAAGCCCTCCGAATGCTCAGTGATTACAGCTTCACTTCCGGTGAAGTTTGATTGGTCTCCGTTCTTGATAAACAACCTGACGCCATATATAGTGATTAGCGATCCTGTGCCTTCTCTAAGGATCGCAGCTGCAACCGTGTTTTTCCGCTTCTTTGTCCTGTACGCGTGATTCTGTGTATGTCTGCTATAGGAGGTCTGGCACGAACTCAGTGCCAGTTTCTTCAGTCGTGTAACTAATTGCACGCAGCGAATGCTTGCTCTTTTCCTAACGATTCATTTTCTATTCCATTCTCCAAAGTCGTTTGACGCGAACTTTTCGAGCGTTGTTTAACGCACTCGAAAGTTCCATGCACTTTTGGCTTGGCGCGTTTTTGAGTGCTGTAGTGACCTGGAGAAGCCCCCCGTCTGCCTGCTGTACGATGTGCAAAATCCTTCCTAAAATCTTAGCTGACATTGTACATAGGACCTTAAAGATCTTTGTCTGCTGTCTGCCTGATGCATGCGATCGCGTTTGTTTGCCTGCTTGTCGGCCTATGCGCACCATTCGCGCCATACACATTTTCCCGGCTTGCTCGCGCGCTCGGCTGTCGGATCCTTACCATCCCTAGCTACTTCACGTATCGGTGTCGTCTAGCGTTAATCGAGACCATTTGTAATTGTCGCATAATATATTTTCGGTCTCCACAATTATCTGTATTTTGTTTCGCGTCTGGTATTTCCGCGTATACCTGAGGAAACGTGGAATCAGTGCGATTACGCACCAAAGTGCCGCTGAGTGGGCTGTAGCCCATCTCGCGCTTCTTTTCTTTCTTCTGGCTGCTATTGTTGGTCCAAGGCTAGGTTGGAGTTAACTGCTAATCGCATTTCCAAACAATGCAGTAAAAATACGGTTCGTTTCTGAATCCTACTGCGTTCTTGGGTTCAACACCTGTTGAGACGACGTCTCGATTGCTTCTCAGGAAGGGCGTTTGAAATTGTTGCTAAACGAATGTCCAGTGCACACCCACTAGTCCACTACACATGTAAATAATTCATTACTTAGAAGGTAATCAATAGAGCGGATGAAACATAAATTTGGCTGTGACTGGAATAAAATCGTAGAATGCATATAACTAGATGCAGTATGAAATTTACATCTGCCAATCTATATTTCATCAAAATAAACCTAAAAACTAATGAGCGAAACATGTAGACAGGTTCGGCAATAATAATTAGATATACAGGACGTCCAATACCTATTGCCGCAGTGAGAAAATCCGGGGCCCAGACCAAAGAGTCTACCCAACGGACACGCCTCGTAACCGAGTCGGGTGGGCGGAAGGGGGCAACACACCACTGAAACCACAGCCAGATTAGCAGGCTATATGTGGAGTAGGGATGTGCGCGCATTCACAAAGTCCCTCAACCTCACCTATTCAGTGTTTTGGGCATCATGATAGATGACACTTGGTTGTCCGCACACATCTGTATGACTGTATCGGCGTTTGAAAAGCAATGCGCGGATGGGTGCAAACGGACAAAGTTTAAATGCAGTATTTCCCTAACTGATCTTGCTATCACGATAGTTTTTCACCAGACGATAGCCAACAAAATAGCTACATTTATAACTCACCAAAAGAGTGATAAATACCTAACAGTTTTTCTACAGAATCTGATGCATTTCATGTGTTTTTAGATATACGACGCCATTTGTAGACTGACCTGACGAGTTACAGCTACGCTATGAAATCAGTGAGCGCTGCTTAGAAGCTCCTAGTTTTGTGACCTCGTAGCTGAGCCTTGTCGCTTCACTTTCTTCCAACATGTTTTATTTGACTATCTCACCTGCGGTGAAAGCAACTTGTTGCGGTACTGAGCTCGGCGTGGAAAACTCATTCAAAAATATTCTCCACATTGAGGTGCTGTGTTCTCTAGAAACTTGCTTCTTCCTCAACAACGATGTATCCAGGATGCGTGGGCCGTTTAGCCTAGATTGCCACAAAACATTCACATCATACGGGTTTCGGTTGAGTGTTAACGAATTATAGTTCGTTATGTTATAAGATAACACGCTGCCACATGTAAATACTGATCTAACGAGGTGGTTAACGGGGCGTGACGCACTCCCTGTAAGTATCGTGTTTTTTTCGCAAACTGACTTCTCTAGAACTGTGCAGGCTGTAAGTGGTGTGTAATTATGTTTACGGTTTAGAATGCACACTTTCATTTCATCGAAGGTACCTCGGAGTTGGGGGGACTGGAGTGACCAATCCGATCTCTCTGTGTTCGTCTGTCTGTCAGACTCTGGTCTTATTGTGTTATGTTGAATCACACTCTTTTCGATTCAGTTGGCAGGACAGCAGTTGCATACAATTTGGTGTGGACAAAGTTACCATGGTAGAACCAGATCGCATTGCATGAACATACAAATATACGCTCATCGATTTCGTTTACAGCATTATAGAGGTCATGTATGTATTCCGTGTAATAAATGTTCGGTCATCGTAGATATCACGTCTGGTTAACATGTGTCTCTGAATAAATGCTCATCATGTCGAGCACCAAAAGATTTACTGTATGGTGTTCCACTACACATAACCCAAGTCCATGCTTCGGTGGGACAGTGATCCTCAATATGTTTCAACGGATTCCGTATTCAAGTCAAAACTGACGGAGTCCACTAAATATGTGGGTCTGTCAGTTACAGCTAGAAATGTGCTATTCTACTGATGGGTCGAAATGATCATCACGCGAAGATGAAAATGAAATGAGCATTAGAAGCGCAAGTCCACAAGACGCGCTTAAACTGCTTTTCCGCGGTTGTACTTGCACAAAAGCACTCTCCTTATGTATGACGACAACACATATTGCCAGTTAGTCTAGGAGATTGCGTTGCATTCCGAAATTACAGCCACTTTGCGTTCCTCCAGAGTTTGCGGACGTTCCTTGCGGATCTTGCGTAAGAGCTTGAGCATACTCAACAAAACAGTCATTTGTTCATGTGCGTAGTCAACCATTACTTTGGAGGTCACGAACACTGCCCATTACAACAAACTTCTTCATCAGCCCACGAATTGATTTAAAGGCGGTTGACCGTGTACCCACATACAATGTATTCAAATCCCTACTGGCCCCCCCTACATTGAGACCACAGACGGAATAAATAAAAACTAGCTCACTATGTCATCCAGCCTTCAGGTTAACCGTATGTCATCCTCTTACCTGCGTTCCAGCAGTGCAACCCGGTTTCGCCATAGTAAGTTCGTCCAGACCAAGTTGCATTGTTGGAACTGGTCCAACAGATTACTACCCAGTCTATAGTCACTTTCGAAAACCAATCGATAATGAAAAGCAAGGTCTCAGCGCGTTGACCCTCGTGTATTTGTATCGACCCTGGAAAGTAAAGTGTACAGAGAAAGACGTCAAACTAGCGGGGCACGGAACGAGTCATGATTGTGGCCCCGGGACGGATATTACAAATGGAATAGCTTGACTAAAACAAAAGTAGGCAAAAAACCAAATTCATTAAAAATGTACATGTGAATGCGATTATCAAAAATATCATTTGTTATAGTCGCTACATAGCTCTCCCCTAGAAGTTCAGTAGGTATTACACAAGCCTTCGTTATTCCAGAGAGAGGGAAGAAAATATACATATTACTTTCTGGATTACCACAGTTACAGGGTGATACACAGGATGAATAATGACATGGGATAGGGAATGTCAAAGTTCGAGGTCGGTCGGAAGACTGTCCACTGCGCTGTTAGTTTTTGTTATTTAGTCTTCGGTGCGTTTCTCCTCTGTCATAGCGGGCTGCCTAACCCTAAAGACTCTTGAGAGAAAAGGGGGGTAGATTTGTCCAGTGTTGTACTATAGGTAGCTGGAGTTGTCTGTCCACGCACCATGTCCGGATAGTCTGGAAAGGAGAAAACATAGTGAAATACCCGCAGGAGTGGCGGATATAGATAACTCACAGTGTCAGCGTATTCGGTGGACTAGATAGTTTCACAGCCGACGACTTTGTGAACCCTGCAATTTTGAATGTGACTGCCTTCGTTTTATTCTTTCTTCTTCTTCTTGTGCTCCTGTCTAAATTTGATAGACTCAAGAAAGAAAAAGGTTAGCATACGAATAGACCTGGTCCAGAACAACGCCGTTTGGGTTGTGGACCTGTTAACGCATGAGATAATTATAAAGGCATGATAGTCAAAACAACGTTGTTTATTTTTTTGTTTTTTATACGAATATGCATAGGTTGTGGAGAAAAAAAACGTTATTTCCAAAAATGAGAAATGTTGACATACTCCGCGAAACGTACAGGCTTGCGTAGCTCCCTACCAAGCCGATTATGCCTAGAGGTAGAGGGAGCAGGGGTTGCAGGGGGTTCCGGGGACAGAACGCTTTTTGCGGGCGCCGGGGATTCACGGCGAGGACCGTTACTTGTCGACGGGACTGCGGCTGATTTTTCCTCCATGAATGCTGGTTTCAGCCTGTCGACAGAGACTACGTCGTGTTTAACGTTGCGGCTAATGGTGAAGGTTTTTGTGTCTCTTACAAGCACACGATACGGGCGGGTGTACGGGGGTTGCAGTGGTCGGCGAAGGTCATCCGTACGAAGAAAGACATGTGTGCACGAAGAAATTTTGGCGTGCACATGTACAGCTGATGAACGTTCCTTAGGCTGCACCGGGCGTAGCTTCCTCATGTGGTCTGTCAAACGAGCTGAGTAGCTGCCGTAATCGTATGGTGCTGGAGGTGCAGGTGAAACGAGTTCACCTGGTAACCTAAGTGTGCTACCAGAGAATAGTTCAGCTGCAGTGGCATTCAAATCCTCCTTAACTGTGTTGCGCAGTTCTAAAAGTACAAGCTGGAGCGCCTCTTGCAGTGGCCTAATCAGTGAAATGATAAAAATAACCAAAATATGGTAGTATCAAAGAA
>LUCH01006580.1:4174-15141 GCA_013368495.1 Paragonimus heterotremus
AAACTGGACTACCAGGCTGCTAGCCGCCACGTCCTGTGAACTGAACTGAACAATTATGTGTACGTTATGGGTTTCACGTTAAAATGTATGTACTGATCACGCTTATGTGAGCGTGTTTCTCACAGATGCGTTGAGAAATATACGATCATTATTATTATTATTATTATTATTATTATTATTATTATTATTATTATTATTAAAATTAGACTTCCAAGGTCGCGAGCCCTGTGTTCTCTCTCTGCGTTCAGTGTCACGTGTAAACAGATTTCGGGAGAGTCAACCAATAACGGAATCGACCTTTATTTCAGCGTATCTCCTAACTCATCTGTCGTCGGAATTGTTTTTGTTATGACCTCTAAAGTTACTTGGGAACAACATGACAGATTGCATCAACTGAATACTTCATTCCATGTGGTGGAACTCTAAACGAAGCACCTTCACGAACTGCTGTGAGTCAGTTATTTTCAGTTTTTATCACCTTCTTATTTCGTCTGCACACCTGATTTGTATATAGATCCACTACAGTGATCGGCGAAAGATAAGTTAGACAACAGCCAAATATCCAGATCTTTCTTCAGATCGATTATCGTGATATCTATTGTGCCGAGTGCACCACGAATCACAGAGACATTGCGAAAGTCTCAAACGGTTGACATGTTTTCACTAATTGTCATTTATTGGGAGGCTCCAGTCACCCGGCCAACGCCGAATCGCGTTAAGATCAATCTGCAGTTCACAGAGATCAGTGGCGTTTCAGATTTTCAGATTATCGGCGTGCAGTGGGGCGTTTTTGGAAATATTATCCGGAAGATCATCGACGTACATCAGAAATAGCTGGGGACCTGGCACTGGCCCTTGAGGAACTCCCGCAAAAATGAAAGATGGAGATGAATGGTCTGATCGGGTTTTAACTCTCAAGGAAGAAAGCCATGTTGCATAGAGGAAAAAAGATGGTTGGATAGGGAGTGGTTGAGGATAGCCCCATTATTTCGCACGGAATACTCGTAAGGCTGATTGGCCGAAAGCCAGTCGGAGAGTGTCGGTCGCCCGCTTTAAGTATGGCTGTGACCGTCTTTTCTTTCCATGCATCAGGTAGAATGCCAGTCTGGAGTGTCTGTTTAAACAGCTTGTAAAGGAATTCTACCAGACCAGCAGCTTCTTTGAGGATTCTGTGATGGATGTTATCATGACCCATTACACTGTATGAAGTAGCCTTGAACAAATGGTCTTCAACATCTAATACAAAACCAGTGGTTGCGGAAAAATAGGCTGCCAACTCAGTGGTGAGACGCTGTAGACTGTCGAGTAGTACTCCCTGAAACACTTGGCTACGACTAAGAAGTAAGATGAAGCTTCTTTATCGGGCAATCGCAGGGGAAGTGCCGAGGGTATGTTCATTATTAGTCGTCCCAAATGATTAATTATGAAGTTTTGTTCCACACAGGCTTTGAACAGGATCTTTTCTTGTACGCGCTTAGTATGCTCACGGATTTCCCGTCTACATCTATTTCTAACGATGTGGAACGCGCCCAGGTTCTCTAAAATCTTCATAATCTTATGCCTCACGAATAAATGGGAACGGTCGTCAACGAGACGACGTATTCTGCGCGGAAGAGTTGGCCAATGAGAGAAAGTGCACAGTTTGCCCGGCACAGATAGGTTGTCCGCCTTCCCCATTGCGCATTGAAGTGCACGGTAGTTCTGATCCGCAGAGCCACAATCAAGAAGTAATGAACCCAGGTAGCCCCTCAGACCGTTAAAATCAACTTGATTAAAGTTTCGAACTGTGGGCTTCTTTACTGGTTGTTGTAACCAGTATGAAATAAGATCAAAGATGAGCAGAGAATGGTCACTGTGTCCAAGTGGTGGTTTGATGATCACTCTGTCTACCAAGTAGCTCTCATTAGTAATGACCAAAACGAGCAGAAAGGGACTCTGGCCTGAACGATGCTGCGTTGGGGCGCTGACAAGCTTTGTCCACGATCTCCGTTGCGCCGGCGTCCATAATGAAGTACAGAATCCATTTTCACATTCCTGGTGAGAAACTGATGCCTAGTTTATTTTCGGCGCATTGAAGTCATCCATATTAAAGAGATGAGTAGTGTTGGAGCCCTAAGAAGTTGTCTAGATTTACAAGTAGAGTATCGTCGTCGGAGACGTCAGATGAGGGTGAACGATGAATAACCCTCACTAGAACTGAGTGTTGGTAACGCAATGCCAACCGAAGCCACAGAGCGTCGCATCTATCAGAAAGGTTAAGTTGCAGGATAACCGTGGGTGTTTGGAGATTCTGGTGTAGGAAATCCGCAGAACACCTCGCGCTGATTCTCACTCCATTGTAGTCAGCTCGGTAAACGGCGCACCGGGAGATGCCTAGTTCTTTGCCACTCATTTCACGTATGAACCCTATCTCCGTGAAGCGAAGCATATATGGGTAAGTGTCATGATCCAGCTGCCCAATTTTTTATAATTTATTGAGCAAACTTAGACAGCTCGTATACAGGCATTTAGGAGCTAATACTTCACTTGACTTTGCGATAAAAGAAGGAGAGTGCTAGGAATAGCTTAGGAAAGAAGACCTAAAATTGAGAAGGACGGGGGGGTTGAACTATGTCTGCAGTGCCGAGTGGTTCTGATGAAACTCCTTTAGGGCAACGGGCGCAAAAGCACGGCCCTTGCGTGTGTCGACGTTTCTACAAAACTCAGCCATCACTCTCGAACTCCCAACCCCCGACCCCTGCACCCCTGTTAAATCCCGCTTCTTGGGAGGGTTTTTGGGAATTTTCACCTACCTAAAAGTTGACTTTTCTGTCTGCCGAGTATAAAGTTTCAAGATGGCCAATGTTCGCTGTTTTGTGGGGCCAGTGAGAGAAGTAGCTAGTGGGACGGGCCAATAAAATGGTTTTGGTTTAAAGGAGACGGCCCCAAAAGGCTCCTGTCGTTCCGACTTCTTGGAAGAAAGAATTTTCTACGAGGTCTTTCGGTGGTTTTGGCTCGGGTGACCCGGAGAAACGGCTCTAATGTGCTTACGTTGTTTTCAACTTTTGTGGCCGCGGTTAAACCACAGGTCGCTGGAATGGCGACTACGAAAACAGCGTCCCTGCTTATCACTAAAAGTGCAAAAGCCTGAATGGATAACACTGGAGCAGAAGCTACAACCTCAGTCTACAGTTGTAGCTTCAGTTCTGCCATGATTTGTGACTCGGTTTCAAACCACCGCTCATGTCTCACCCTCTCTTACCGGGAGTTATCAAAAGACACGCCTTTCAGGTGAACGTTGATGGATTTCAAACCCATTGTTGTTTCCAGCACTGTCTAAGATCTGACCATGTCTGGCAAGGTTGTCAAAAGGCCAGGTGATAATTTGCTTGTTTTGGCGCGTAGCCTGCTTGCGAGTACGAGGTTGGCAACGTCCGAGAAGAATGAAGAAGTTGAAGCCGATTTGCCTAGCTCAGCTTGAGAAGACGTTGTGGCGAAGCAGCCCCATAAAACGACTCTCCTTTCTCTGAGAGCATTCCCTTTCATACTTGCTGCTGCTTCCTCTATATGTGCAGTTGACGAGGCAACTGCCGCCTTGGCGATTATAAAACCAGGGCGAGCAAGCGCAAAGTATTCATTCAGCGACTGGAGTTCGAGCATCATTTCAGATAGAGTCCATTGGCATTCCTCCATCCTACTGTCCAGAGAAGGAATAGAAATAGACACAGAGCTAAGAATAGCTCCGCAGTCGGGGTTGCAGGTTTTCCACTTCGCCTGAATTTTCGTGGTGTGTGCGTAACGAGTAAGGGGCGGAGAGGTGGCTTGATTGTCGTTGAATCTGAAGCTCATGCGGATAAAGTTAGAGCTCAAGAAGCAGGCTGATTGTACTAGTGTCTGGTGAGACCAGTGAATTTGATGTGGTACCACATCTAACACTTGTGGCGCCATATAACGTTTTGTACGGACATTTTGCACCCGCAACTCCTGCAAATGCTCAATACCTCAGCCAGTGTGTGCTGAACTGAACACTGCTAGATCTAACTCGCGTGAATGTCAATAGGAACATGCAGTATGCAAAACAGAACATATAAATACAATGTAGCTCAAAGATTCGGTATGTAACGAATTAATATGTTATTCGGTAAAGAATAACAGTAATCTTACGCCATTTTTGATGCGCAGAACACTAGAAGGGCAGAAATATGACTAGACAGAGCCAGCGAAAAAATGTGAATCAAGCTTCCAGTCAACGCCCGTAACAGTTACCCAGGCATCATCTGACATCACATAGCGTTTGAATGGTCCATTACGGGTAACCCATTTCCGTGCGTTGAATCAGCCTAGTGGCGGATGATGAAAGCACCTTTGGGAGAACGTTCAACGTGAGGTATCCGAATTTGTAAGATCTGGATGACTTAGGTAAACTTCAACCAGAAATTCCCGCGGGATTTTCCTTTAAAACTTGGCAGACGGATGCAAGTGCTAGGGAACGCAGAAGAGTGTAATTACTATTGGGGTTCCTACATGGAAATGTGCTGTGTAAATGCCTACACTGTGCGCGTTGAACAACTTCTTGACGATAGCTATTGTACATTTTATATTGAGATTACCTTCAACGTTCTCAAAACCCTGAAATCCCTTTGATCTGAGAGTTGTCATATCAATCCCACCGTGACTGTTCACATTACCTTCTGAGTGCAAGTTTACTACGAACCATTAACATCAACATTTGTGTGTTGATGTGGTTATCGCCGTTTTGCTCGTGGCTGTATAATGAATCCGCGCCATCTTTGTTACTGTAGGTCACACTCAATAGGGCAACAATGTTTCACTTACCGAGGTTGGGAACGCCGCCCAACCAGTCTGATGCTTGCTTGAATTCCGTAGGTCGACCAGAGCTTCCGTCGACACTCGCCCTCTCTGCCGGCCTCCGTGCGGTTGCGCTTGAGGTCTTCTCGTGTTCAACTCCCTAGCACCTTTAATTGTTGCGTTGAATACGCTTGCAAACGGCGAGTAAATCAATAAATTGAGCTTGTTTGCAGGTTTACCGTCCTAGCTTTATGACTTCCGACTCGCGTTAACGTAAGGGTGGAAATATGTTGGGCGTGCGAACCAAGATACTAGCACCACAGTTAAGTTGTGTGATAGATTTTAGTTTCGCACACTACAAACGTGAAGCATTCTTGATTGTCCATTATCATACTGATGGATATCAGATCGAGAAGGCAAACCTGGTCTACTCACACGACTTCCAAGTCGGTGGGTCAAACATTTATCCTGGGAATGAACGTTTGGCTGTTTCATGATGAACCTAATGCTTGTGAGATGAAGATTCACCTTAATAGTGTTAATAAAAGCTGACTATATTTGAACAGGATGCATGGGATTAAAATCCATCAATATAATTTTGACAATCTATGCGCTGGACACAGCAAATTAAATAATCGCAACAGGCCACGAGTTTTTTATAAGTGGAAGGCACTATAACGGAAAGTGCTTGTGTTCACTGTGCTTACACCCAAGAGCATTTCCCATTTATACCGCAGGTATGGAAACGTTATTCTAAGTGATGCTACTCATCATTTAACTTATGATTTCTTCATACTACAACAGGCTATCGTGGTATACGTGACATGAGTGGGTGTTACGTTTTTCTATACACTGATATCGAACGAAATTACCGCCGGTTATAGGACGGTCTCTGTTGTCTTCACTGTTTTTACTTCAGTCTTTTGATCTCGCGTGGCTGCTGCATCAGACCACACCATAAATTTTTATTGGACTTTATAAAAAAAATAGACGAAACACTGATTAAAATTGTGCTGCGCGCACGTGTCAGTTCTTCCTTCTTAGCCGGGGATTGGCAACCAGCTGAAACATTCCATTATTGGATTAACCCTAAGCCACAGCGCTTTGCACCACCAACTAAGCTTGGGAAATTCTGAATACTTCCCAATATTATTGGAAGATTCTTGAATACTGTTCATCTTTGGTGAAGTCAGCCCATGATATCCTCCGTTATTGTGTATGGACGTTTACTGTAGTTCATTCATTTTTTCCATTACATGTTTTCGAACGTATGCCGAGAATGTTACCTTGCACGTCTGCTGTTCGAACCTTCGCTGTTGGCTACCTAGCATCTGAGTGGAGGGTAATTCATGACGTTTATCCTCCTGGGACAAGTTAATAGTTTACTGAATACCGTTAAGGGAGTCGGTAGTGAGGTTTACCGATATCTCGTCAGCAGTTGGCTCCCTTGCAAAAATAGTCTGACATCGTACTTACTCATGGCCAGTATGCTGTTCGGTAACCGCACTGCCAGTCGTGAGGGAGAGGGTAAAAAGCACATTAAAACTGCCGTGTCGGAGCGACCCAGTGGTCAGGCTTTTTCCCAGCACATTATCGAGTACTGTAACGGTGTGTTTGATGAACGCCAGTGCAAGGTGAACACTGAACGCCTGAGCGGTTTTCAACTGATAGTAGTCCTGGATTATTTTACGAGGCTTCTAAAACCTTTTTGAGAGTGTCAGGGATGTTTATCTCAAACAACACAACAGCACGAAGATTGTAAATATTTTGTTTACGCGAGGAGCAACGGGCAGTGCGCTGTAACGCGGAACGCATTTTCCGCTTTGACATGATTCCCCGTTGCTATATTGTTGCTGCGTTCTGTTTGACTGACAGACCCATTTCCGGTTTGAGTCAAGGGAGACGGTGGCTGTCACGGCGCCATGCTGAGGCCGAAATTCAGTTTGGCGAATGTAATGAACCCGTTGTTTTTATGCCTTTGTCCGTTTTTCACCATCGTTTGAACAGAATAAAAATTGTGGAGGATGTTTTTCAAAGTATAACCGTTACCTTTGGATATGTGAGTGTAGCCAGTGTTCGTGGACTGGTGAAGTTACTCCCAAGTCACACGAGTCTTTTGTTATACCGTTTAATCCCACGTAACGAGGTTGTGCAGATGGGCGACCGAACATCGTTCGATAACTTTTGACCTCCATAAACAATGAACGGCAGCAACAGATGGCATAAATTATTTTCCCTTACCCAGAAGGGGTTACTGAAGGCGTGAATTTAGATGAAGACAAGGTGCACTGGATGCAGTGCAGTCCGTACCCCGGTTGGTACCATCACTTGTATACCAACCCCACAGCACGTCAGCTTGTTCATACGTGCATGGCCTGCGAAGAGTTGAATAACGAAAACTAACCAACCGGAATGAGGAAAAGTCATCTTTGGACGAAGAGGAAAAACAAATGACACTCACGTGTGTCATGTGGAAGAACGCACAGCCCTATTCAGGGCCACCCGCAGGCTACGCTCATTTACTTGAGGACGTCCTTGCATTAGGTACTATTGCTTGTTAAATGTGGTTGACCAAGTCCCTCTCGAGTGATGCCTCAGTAGGCGTATACGACAGCCAAGTGCGCGCACTTATTTGCAAACCGATATGTTTGTGAACGCTTTGACCCTCATGAACATACCAAGTTATCATATGTATACCAACTTGAGTATACTTATCTGCATGTCAAGGTTAGTATATATATATATACGTTTAGGTACATATGTGTACATACACAAGTATGTCAAACAATGTCAAACGACTGGGGAAATTTGATATGAAGGCTGGTTTCCAGCGTGTAGTTACCACTCGTCTGCACGACATTCTTATATCCACTATTCCCGAGTGTATCTGGCGGATCGTCAAGGAAAGGATGAAGATGGCAGCCACCGAAACGATTGGTGTCAAACGCCAGAAATTTCCGGACTGGTTCAACGACAACAACGCGGTTATCACTGTATGGGCGGGGGAGAAGAATGCCGCGTTTGCTGCTTCCACACTGGGCCCGGACAATGAAGCGGAGAGAGCGACGCTTCGGAATATCTGCCGTCAACTGGCCCAATGTGTTCGCGGAATCAAGGACAACTGGTAGATGAGGCAAGGTGAACGGATACCGGGCTTGGTAGATCGTCAACAACATAAGAAGTTCTACGATCCGCTTAGAGCGATATTCCGTCCCCTGATCAAGTTCACTGAAGCACTGGCAGACATAGACACCGACTATTCTTGCACTCAACCGGAGGACATCATGAAGGTCTAGCGCAAATATTTTGGTAGCCTACTAAATCGTCCTACTACCATTGATTGGGTGACCGTGAACAGCCTGCCACAACTGGACATCAAACCTTCACTTGCTCTTGCTCCTGATTTACTAGAATTGCAGAGGGCGATTGGTCAACTTCGCAACGGTAAGGCTGCAGGTGAAGATGGATTGCCAGGTGAAATCCTGAACAATGGCGGGCCGGCGATGGAACGTGCACTGCTCCAGCTGGTCTACTCCATCTGGTAGCAGGAGGTGATGCCACAGGATTCCAAGGATGTTGTGATAGTACCTTTGTTTAAAGGCAAGGGTAGCAAGCAATGCCCCGACAGTTATCGGGGCATCAGTCTGCTGAGCTGCGCAGGCAAGGTGCTTGCTAGAATTCTTTTAAACCGGCTGAATACGGACATCCTAGAGGCCAGTGTTTCTGAGGAGCAATGTGGATCCCGAGAGAATCGGAGTACGATCGACCTGGTGTTCGCTGTTCGACAGCCCCAGGAGAAATGCCGGGAACGCAACCAGCCCTTGTATGCCCTCTTTGTCGACTTCACCAAGGCGTTCGATTGCGTGAGCCGCGCGGTGCTGTGGACGGTGCTTGGTGAGTTTGGATGTCCATGTAAGTTCGTCAATTTGATCAGTGTTGCATTTTGACATGTGGAAGAAGGGGCAATCGTGTGGATCTACCTCTGTTGCTTTTAGCACTGTCACTAGCGTGGAGCACAGTTGTATCCTGGCTCTATCCCTATTTAGTTTATATTTGACAGCTGTGCGGAAGGGTGTTTTTGGAAACTCTGAGGGAAAGGACGTTGAGGTGGATTACCAGACAGATGGGCGCCTGTTAAATATCCGACGCTTCGGCGTCTCAGCCCGGCTACATATATCAACGATGCTCATGCTTCTGTTTACAGATGACAGCGCACTGCTGGCACACAGTGAAGAGGGTTTGGCCGCGGTCTTCGCGTCCGCGGAATCCATGTTCAAATTGGACGTCAATATAGGTAAGACGTTTAAAATCTTCCAGCGTTCTCAGGGCAGAGATGCTGTTTCTGCACATGTGCATGAAATTCCCATCATTTAGAAGTGTAGTGGATCTAAACGCTATATACAATTCAGGAGTAAATAAGAAATCAAAAAGTGACAAAAAATGAAAACAACTGACTCAGAGTAGTACGTGAAGGTGCGTCGTTTAGAGTTCCACCACACCGAATGAAATATCCAAATGATGCAATCCGTCGTATGGTTCCCAAGTAACTTTAGAAGTCACAACGGAGATAATTCCGATGACAGATTAATTTGGAATTTTGCTGAAATAAATGCGGATTCTGTTAGCCGTTAATTCTCCCAAAAATCTGTACGCACGTGACACAGAATGCAGAGAGAGAACACAGGGCTCGCGACTTTGGAAGTGTGGTTTTGTATTGTTAATTGAATCAACTCACATGATTTAAACGAATGTACATGTGAATTTGAAGAAGGTGAAAAGTGTGAAAAACAATGAAAATTATGCTGTACAAAAAAGCTGTACAAAACGCTACAGAAGCTACCGATAGCTGCGCGAACGTTCGCTACTTAAGTTGTACCTTGTCCACCGATCTGTTCGTGGTCCGCGACTTGACAGCTCGTGCGGCGAAGGTTATTTTTGCTTTCGGAGCTCTTCAAAGACGTGTTCGGAAAATCCACTGCCTAAAACTAGCCACTAGGGTGTGTGTCAACTGCTCAATGGTGCTGTCTTTATTGCTGTACGGTAATGAACCGTGGGTACTGTATAATCAGAACATGCGCAATCTGAGCTGTTTCCATGCGTTGTCTTAGACCCACCCTAGGCGTTTGATGGTCGAAAACGGTTTCGAATACTGAATTATGGCGGCGAGCGGACGTGAAGGAGACTAATGCCATGCTGATGCTGAATCAGCTACGTTGGCTTGGTTACGTCCGCCATATAGACGATGACCGTATCCCGGAGCAGCTGCTGTACAGACAATTGAAATCAAGTGAGCTAAATCCTGGTGACCAGATGTTGAGATACCAAGATTCTGTACAGGTCAGTCCTTCACGTTGTAAAGTTGGGTGGGAATGTTGAAGGAACTTAACGTTGAAAGGGATGGTCTGGTGGAAAACGTTTTGGACGGGCGTCCGCGAGTTCAACGAGCAATTATTGTGCGGATGAACGGGAAAGCGCGCGGGACGCAGGGGAACCATCGGTGCCATGAAACGTGATGACATGACTATATGGCGTTGTGACGTATTCTGCCGCGAATGCATTGGCCATTATGTATTAGTGGACAGCTAACGCATTAATAGTACACCGTCGATGAAGAGGTGATGGGTAAGTTGGACTCAGATAGGCCATATCACTATATCCATTATAGGCAATTGTGTAGGTCGCCGGCATGGTGTTTCAAGGCCGAAACAAGTTGGAAACGACAATGTGGGCGCGATATGAGATCTTTCAAATTTTCCTGGAACATTAAAACGCATATTTCGGGAAGAGTGTATGGATTAATGAGTATACAAGTTGTGTTACAATGAGAGGAATCGGCTATACCTGAAGGGAATTTATAATTACTCTTTTGCTGATAGAAATACTCTGTCTTTTTATGATAAAACCACCATGTTGGTCTTCGTATGATATTTCGTGTTCTGGAAAAATTTCTATCGGAATTTCCATGGTGAAATACATAAATCCATCGGAAGGAAACGCTCGATGTCTGCGTGACTTCGGAAATATTGTAGTGACCTAGAGATAACCTCGGTCTGCTCGCTGTACGATGTGGAAAACCCTTCCCAACATCTCAGCTCACATTTTACACATGATCTTAAGAATCTTCACCTACCGTCTGTTTGATGCATGCGACCACGTTCGTTTGTTTGCATGCCTGTTGG
>LUCH01006581.1:17795-35766 GCA_013368495.1 Paragonimus heterotremus
GTTGTTTGTTTACAGGGGGTAGGCACCTTGATGTTGTATGTTTGAATGTAGACGTAGCTATTTTTAGTGGTTGGGTCCCCTCCCCTTTCCCTGTCTTTTCTTCTCTCTTCTCATGCAGGGTTTGCTTTTTTTTTTTCTTCATGATTGTGTGACAGTTAAGTATCAGTGTGAACCACTGATGTATTGCTGTCTATGATGATGACGACTATGATGATGATTAACCTACCCAGTGCTTCAGTAATAAACTGGACATTCCCATCCAAGACCTCGCCTTTCCACGTAAAATCCAGTCTTAGGTAGCGAACTCTGCGAGTCGGTCCTATGATTAGAAGGGTGACCCCGTTCAGTTGAAAGCCTGACGGGACCAGGACAAGATGCTTGACTGGCCGAAGCCGCCAAGGGGAGCGAAATGGATTTTTGGGTATTGATAGTCATACCCGCACGCGCAAATAATTTCTGTGCACTAATTAGCTGTTCCTGTAGTCTAGCAGGATTATCGGCGAATAATACCAGGTCATCCGCATTGGCGATGGAATCGATCACACAGATCCCTAGATCATATCCGAGTTCGAGCAACACTCCTCTAAGGACTTCATCCATGACTATAATAGAGGAGTATCAAGTTTGGATCTCCCTGCCGCACCCCTTCTTGCAACACACGAAATCGGACCCTATCAGAACACGACTAATCTGGTATGTATTACCCAAGTATCTGAGTAAATGTGGGGGAACCCCGTAAGACTCCACATTTCTCAGAATGGTCTCATATGAGACGGAATCGAAAGGTTTGCTTACATCCAGAAACACCACAACGAGACCACGAGTACGCTGGATTGCGTCCCGCTAGACACTATAGAGAACGGATGAAACCTCCAAACAGCCATCCATTTGCAGGAAGATCATCTTGAGTGTTACCAATTTCAGCCTAAACGGCCACCTATGCGCAACCACTTTGTGCAAGCGCCGTCTCATAACCGAAGCAATCGTGATAGGCCGGAAGTCCGTTGGCTTCATCAGCTAGACGCAAACTTTTAGTCAGCTTGCATTCAAGCCCTCGGTGGCAGCTGTTATATTCAGAGACAGATGGAATCAGATACGCCTGATTATAATTTTTGCCGAGGTGACAGAATTCACGTTCTGTCGAACTGCACAGCTGCTGCCATGTTCTCCGCTAGGTCCTCTCGCCTGACTATCCGGGAGCTTGTTCGTTCTTACCATCGAAGAAGCGTTCTTTGTGCGCTGTTTACTCGACTAGGTGTTAGGTATCCTGAATTCACGGGCGCAAAACGTCAAATAAATGAAAATGCAAAATAAACGCATATTGACATGATTCGTTTTCGAATGGCCACTCCAAAATGCGCAACAGTTTTTAACAGATTGACGCTACTTGCAGCATACCGTTTGGGCTCGATCCGTGTCTATGATTGATATGCACAGATCTCAATGTGCCACGATGCTTCTTGACGTGCTGAAATGCGGTAATCGAAATATGGAAGTTATGGAATGTATATTCGCAGCAATCTTTCCCCGTTGTCATTGCGTTATGTCTGTACACCAGGCTTACCAATTTTCATCCGGAAAAAGTCGACCAAAGTGAAAATTCAAATCGTCTACCAGTGTGACGATTTCGTCGTCACAGCGAGTCTGGACTTCGATGTGGTGTGACGGCTTGCATATCTCGATGATCTGCTGAACCAGTGGACCGTGTGACGATCACACTGACAGAGTTACTTATATCAGTCAGACCAACAAGTAGAGGTCTGGCAAATCAGCCTCTTGGTCCTTCAGGTTGAAGGTTGGTATCTTTTTCCGGAAAAAGTATCATTTTCGGTACACTGCCATCCGCTGCCTTGCGGTACAGGCTTTTGAACCAAAGGCTTTGGTTGAGAACCCTAATCATTCTCCTGTCTAGGTCTGGGCGTCCTAGCAGTATCTCAGTCCATGTGCAACCATGAATGCTCACAACATTATTAGTTCCATACTGCATCGGTCGTCTCGCATTGTAAGCTGGGTCGCCTTGTCTGCTGTGTATAGCGGGGTGCACAACATACTACTGATGACACCCCCCATTGTCCTGCCAACTTTACTTATCAGGCTCCTCCCGACCTTAATTCCTAGGAATTACTCTACAGGTCCCACAATAGATATAACTAATCATAGTAACACTGTGTCGGCAGGTTTCATTTCTTACCACTCAGCCTCAGGTCTTCCTCGTCCCTTGTTTGAGCCTAGAATGCAAACTGTCATATGCGCTTTCAACGTTCACATTGCAAAACGAGTAGGTTAATGAGCTGCTCTCGCACGAATTTTAGACTCGTTGAACGTCGATATCTGCTGCATTTCGGAGACTAGACTCCAAGACAGTGGTCAATGTATGGAACAAAACACCCGCACTGTCTATCTGATAGTGGTTATACCCTTCTGGGGACTCCACATCCGCCGCTACCGGTCATATTAGAGTAGATATAGTACTCGGCAGGACGGCCACAGCCGCATCTGTAGATTGGATTCCCGTTAACAGTAGATATTGTGCCGTCCGCTTGACAGGTCCTACTATGGTTGGATCTAGACGTGAAGTTTTCAGCAATCTTTCCATTGTATTTGTTTATGCTGATTCTAATAACGTCAGTGTTATGGGCGTCTTGTACACGGATCTGGCCGTTCTCCTTCGATCGACACCTGGCTCTGATTTAGCTATCTTGACCGGAGAAATGAACATTCAGTACGGCCGCCTTGGTGAAGCCAAATCTCATTTAGATGGCAAATTTAGGAGAGCATCACATCGCTCGGATAATGGCGGTCGGTTGTTGCAGCTGTGCACTCAGCATAAGCTATTTTTACCCAACAGCATCTTCAGATGTCGTGCACGTCATTGTTATACTTGGCACCCTCTTTCTCCGAATCAGACCTTACTTCAGGTAAACTACATAGCTGTTAGTTATAGGTGGCGTGGTTCGATTTAGGATTGTCGTTCTTATTGGAACACATACTTGGATTTGGATAATGCGTTGGTACATTACCGTTTCGTTCTTACTTTTGCTGAGCAACGACCCCACCGACAACAACGATTAGCTGTTTAGGAGCTAGCTATATCGTCGGTGAATCATAAGTGCTAAACCAGCTTAAAAAGCGGCCTAAGTAGTTCCCACCCCGAAGGTTCTTATAGCTGTTGGACTGAGGTCTCGCAGGCCATACATGAGGCCGTTACTATAGCATGTGGCACGGTGGTTCATGAACTGAAAAAACATTGGATCTCAGTAAAATCCCTGGAGTTGTTATAAGCCAAACGTAACATTCCTGCTGGCAGTTTATATAACAAGTCTAGAAGCGATATCCGTTGGAAGTTGAAACATAACATAAAGACCGGTCGTAAGGCTTGGTTATTGGAGAAAGTTAGGGAGATCAAGATTGCTTTTGCTTCAGAGAACACGGGTAAACTCTTTAGGCTTATCCGTGCTGCTGATTCCAGGCGGCCATGTGTCTGTAATGCTATCAGCGAAACAGTTGGTACTGTCATCTGTAATAAATCCCAAAGGTTAGAATGCTGGGCGCAACACTTTGAGTGTCAATTCAGCTGGCCTCCTGCTTCTACCATGTTGCCGCCACAAACTTGTAATGCAACACCCTGTTTGGTAGATTTAGCACCACCCACTGAGACCGAGGTTCGCAATTGCATTTCAGCTGTCAAATGTAATAAGGCTGCTGGCGCAGATGATCTGCTGGCATTTTTCAAAGAAGGTGGGGAGGCCTTAGTTGTACCTTTGACTAAGCTGGTTCAACTTGTCTAGACAACGGAGACCATCCCTCCGTGCTGGGTTCATTCGATTATAGCTCTCATATTCAAGAAGGGTATCAGGGGCTGTTGCGAAAACCATAGGGGAATTAGTTTGACCCCAGGGTTCTGACACCCATTATCTTTCGTCGACTCACTGCAGTTTGGGCGACGAGCATTATGGAAGAACAGGCAGGGTTTCGCCCTGGGTGCGGACATAGAGGTTACATTTTTACAATTCACCAAATTCTAAAACAGCGTCATGTGTACAGCCGGCCAACACTTGCCGTATTTCTCTACTGTAAAGCTGAGTTCGATGCGGTAAGTCGATCTGCACTTTTAGAGTCCCTCAGACGCAAGGGTGTACCCACCAAGTATATGAACATACTGTCGGCGCTATATTCCCATACTTCAGCTCAGGTTAAGGGTTACGTTGAACTGTCTGACAGTTTCAGCACCAGGAACAGCGTACGTCAAGGTTAATTTCAAATTGAACATCACTCACAATTGATCGCAGCTGTCGCATTCCCATAGACTTTCCAGTCGACCCCTTTCGAAAAGAAGCACTAGACTCGAGTTCCGCTCTCATTCGAGCTCGTCAGTAGTGCATATCATCGCCACTGCAGCCGGGACTTGAACCACGGACACGCTGTTCATGAGGCAACCGTGTTAACCACTGCGCCATTGACCTCACGTTAGGCACGACCGAATTATCATATGTGAACGCTCAACCACTTTCGCTTGTGAGTAATGATCATTTTCACTATTTTTGTTTCATTTTTGTTGTAGACGAAATAATGAAAGACTGTTTGCGTTGACTTCCCACCTGGTGAAAGGCTGACTGATCTCGGTGATACTGGCGGCAAGGTGTTGCTGTTTGGCAACTTTGAAGCAGCACTGTGTTAGACGCTATTCCGCGCTTTGTTAAGTGCTTCGGGATGCGCTTTGCAGCCTCTAAATACAAAGTGATTTTACAAGACTGCTGTGATTATGTAGATTTCTCGTTAGACAGTGGATTCATGGAGATTGTTGACCGGTTTGCGTGCCTGGGAAGCTGCGTTAGGGGCAGTGGCGGTGAATGGAATGAAACGGTAGCGCGTATCTCTAATACTATGGAGGCGTTCGCTAATTTGGAACATCTCTGACGACAGAGAGGTATCTCTGTAATGCTTAGAGGTCGCATATAGAAGGCGACATTGAATAGGCCACTCAGGGTAGATGACGTGAACCGTCTTCAGATAGTTGACCACCGGTTTCTGCGCTCAACCCCTTTTATCGGATGGCATCAACGAGTAAACAACGAGTAGGTTAGAAAGCGAGTGTTTGGTACTGACTGCCGGACAGGTTTGTGTTGCAGACGCCTTCCCGTTGTTGCAGATAGTTGATGTACTTTTGTCCTAATGCCTGCTTATTGGTCCTACCAGCCGTTGGTGGTCTGGTTACATTGGATCAATAGGTTTCTGATTGGTTGTTTGTCAGACTGGTCATATTTATGATTAACATGTCGTATTCGTTTTGGTCACCTACCGAATGGCAGTATTCCAGTGTACGTTCTCGAGTCTCGTGCTCTGATTCCGCACGGCTGGTTGGGTTATAACAGTTTGTTTGTTCAATCGTTACAATACGTGAGGTGACTAGGTCTTGTACTGAAGATTCCGACTAGACGTCTGCCACACGGAGCACTGGTTGCCGACACTGCGGCTAACTGGCGTAATGTGTGAGGTGGACAGATGACCTGGCGTAGAGAATTGCAGTTGTCCACTAGGGGACTGACCACTTTAAGCCGGGTTCGTATTCTGGACTGAGGATCTCGCGATTCAGAGCCGGTGGCTGGAGACGTTAGGTGAGATAGCGGCTAATCGAGCTCAGTGGCGTGAATGTTGTTTGTCCGAGTTGTCTGTGAAGTGAATGCATTTAATGATGCGGGAGAGGGAAAGCCATGAGGAAACTGTGTTGCTGATGATGTCTTACTTTCATTTATAACCTAGTTGTCTACAAGATGGCACACTGATGCTGGATGTTGGAACACAGACGTGGCTATTTTCAGTAGTTAGGTCATTTTCCCTCCCTTTCTTTTTTCTTCTCTTTTCCTACACAGTGCTTACTGTTTCCCCTTCATGGTTATATGGCATCTAAGTATCAGTGTGAGCCAGTGGTGTATTACTGTCTATGATAATTATGGTATGACAGTTCGATCTGCTTTACAAAACACATGAGTCTCTTAGAATACATTCCTTATAGTGTATTAACAACTGTTGGAGCATATACCGATTTAATGAATGCACAGGGATTTTTGATTTGCGTCGAAAGACTTCAGCTGGTGCACTGAGTCTAACAACACACAAGCGACTGGGATCAAATCAAGCAAATATGGCTCTGCTTTGCTACTCAGTGCGATCCTTAACCAAGGGTTTCAACTTCAGCATCACCGGATATTCTGATAGAGAAGCGCATGGATCGACAGTTTTCTAGAGATGGACTCAAATGAGTAGCGGTATTAGAATTGTTGATTCGTCTCTCCGAGATAGCACACAAGCTTCAGGCTTGAGAGTGTACTTATCAAAACAGCTTGTTGATCAGCCTTTCTGTGAGTGTGGACATTGAGAGCACCAATGCTCATCATTTGTACCGACCTTAGAAAACAATTATCGTCCGAAGGTGCGAGGAAAGCAAGAGAATTGAGGGAAAAACGGACGCAGAAAGTAATAATGACTGAATGAGATCACTGTCTGTGCTGCGAGAACTTCTGGTTCTATCCGGTCGTTTGTGATCCGAAAGATGCTTCCGTTTATAGTTCCAACTTTGAGTTTCTACTTCATTGACATGACCTATGAAGCAACTGGAGATCTAGTTTCTTTGGAAGACGCTACCCGAAGTCATAACTCCAGAGTCTGACTTACTTGGCAAGAAGAGCCTGCCTGGCCTGTTATTTCGTTGATTGGCACGGTGATGCGTGATCTTGCTTGCTACCGTGTTCAGCATGTAATGATAAAGCGCGTAGTTACAATCGGTACCACAACGTCATTAACTAGAACCCTGAGTGACACGTAATCAGATCCAAAGGGTCAAAACATGTTAGATCGGTCACTACGAAATTATTTACAACTGGAATGGGAACCAGGGCAAGAAATGGCATTATATCACACTCATCTTAATCCGCCTCCAGAGTGGCTTGAGGCCAAAAACGAGAAACGGGTGACCGGCATCCTTAGAAATCTTCACCAGAAAGATCTGCTCGTGCTGATTCTTTCGAACTCACAAGCAGTCACGGCTGTCCCATCCCGATTACTCCAAACAGTAGAATAGGTCAGTCAAATCAAGTACTTTGCAACTTTAGCAATACAAGCGAATACCCTTTCATAGAACTCCAAACCAAATCTGCTACTGTAAACGATAAAGTTGTAACTAAGTGTTAAAGATTGAAATTGACGGTCAACCGTTGGAAGGCAGAGTACTGTTTTCATTGAGGGCACCGTTTCTGTCTCCCCTCTCTCATTGTTTAGAAGACAGTAATACTTTGCTTCTAAAAACACTTCTGTTTTGTGCTCTTGGGATCGGACCTCACTATCTGATCGTTCTCACGCAGTCCGTAGTGTGATATACAACCTCCCTCAGTCGGTCTGACCTGGTTATACCTAGTAGGACCGTACCGTTGATTTGCATAGTCCTCCTGATCAATGCAGTTCACACGTCTGGCCACCGCCTCAAGGTGGCCGAATCGGCCATGATGCTTCTCGGTGATCACCGTTGGCTTTTAACCGACAGCACATATTATAAATGGAAGGGTGGACTGCATGTAATGTCTGCGATTTCGGGTTTGTTCACCTCCGAGCCAATGCTCGTCGGGCTTTAGCTTCCGTACCTTGCAACAGCGTTCGAATAACGGGTTAAATGCCTTTGAAACATATCAGTCGGACGGCTTCAATCTCCACACTCTGGTTGCCTTCCAGAACAAATTCACCAAAGCTCCTGACCAGTTATCAACTGTTATGGTATAGGTACCGATAATCGAGTTGTCCGTTTGTGCTGTCTGCAGTGGCGTAGACTGTTTACTGCTCAGTGATACCGTATAGTTGTATGTACTGCAATGCTGAATCGCACGACCAACACATATTGTAGTTATCACGATAGTGGGGCCCCGCAGCTAGCCTACTCCTTGCAGATATGTGGGTCCAATGTTCCACTCGTGATTGTCATTATTCTCTGTTCTTGAATTTCCTGTATTATGTTTAAGTTTCTACTGGTTTTGTATAATATGCAGCTTCGTTGGTAATTAGTGTAACGCTGCTGGTACGCACGGAAACTAAAGGGCAGGTATCGATGCCGGGAAGATAAGGGACTATCGGGAATATGTATATGCGCTATGCGCGAAGTCTCCTCAAACAAAATGTGGCTGCACTACCGCCAAGTATATGGATATACCGCAGTCGTTCGAAATAGTGCTAGCGTTCGTTTTATATTTCCACACACTTGTCATAGAAGTCTTGCGCTGAACAACTCCCCAAGCCAAACGTCTTTCGCAGTCATGACATTGGCACTGATCTCCGCTGTGAATAATTGCAGCGTAGGAATCCCGAGCAGTATTTCATATCGATGGATCTTACGTGTCAGAACATGTCCAAGCCATTAATGTTCTTGTAAACAGATTCACATGCCCGTGAACCTCAGCTGAAAACATACTGGCGAATCTTATCCGCCTACTTGCTATCCTGCCACTTATGACTATAGTGGAAATAAACTAGGCAAACGGGCCCTTGATTACAGTCGTTTAAAGGAATTGTTGTTTTGTATTCGATTTCATACATTGCCTTCCGAGTTAGGACTTGCTGGTATGCCTATGTCACAAAGGATTTAATTTGACTGGTTGTCTGAGCTTCAGCTGTGGTCGTCTCACTTGACATCCATGAAGTGACGATGCAACTACTCAGGCATGTGAACTTTTCGATTGTTTCTAGAGATGCTTGCACGTTTTATTTTTTTATTGTCGACTAATCATTCTTCGTGTTAACCAAACTTACTCCGGTTTTCCGCTGTTTTTTTTCTTCGTTTTTCTTATAGCTCGGCCTCGAAATTTATCCAGGTGAATCTGTTAAATTAGATAGAGAAACGTGGAATTTAGTGGCCATGTGCAACGGACGTTTTACTATTTCTACTGAGCAACTTTCCCCATTTCCAGATAGCCCACTTTATCTGGCGGTCCAAAAAGGACGAACAATATCCAAACCATTTGTACATGTAATCAGTGATCCGGTGGAACCAATCTTTCAGTTGAAACGATTTCTATAACGGTCGTCTTGTACAGACCTAAACTGGATTTCCACGAGCACATTGGTGGTTATATGTTAATTATATTCTTAGCTAATACCTTTTCTATGTTTTAAGATTCACAAGGAAAGCGTAGACTTCACAAAGATGGACTCTTCTTCGACAGATAGTTTTTGTTGATTGATGTAGTTACACTTACGATCAATCTTGTCTGATTTTTGTGTTCCATTTTGCACGATATGTTAGGAAGTCAGGGATGAACAAGGTAATCTGCAAGGCCAGTGGTGAACCTGTCTGTGACCTGCAGTGGTGTTTAGAACGCTGAGCTGCACACCTCCATTGACAGTTCAACTAGCCACTCACACCATTGGCCAAGCCTTCGCACACTCCCTGTGTTCATTGGTCTGTTGAGGTTTCTTCGTCCACGATGCCAGAAGTCTAATCTGAGATTAGTCTCCCGAAATGTCACCCGTTCCAGACGAATTCCCCCTGCCAGTGTTATAGATGAAGGTCCAGTTTTACTCAAGGACCTGCGCCTATACTGCAGAGACGGTGAGTCAGTGAAGGCGTTCCAGATGGCTGGGGTCTGACGAACATCATGAGCTTCTTTGTTCAAATCAGGGGGGGGTTAGCTTGTTTCAGGTTGCTTCGAAACTGTTTGCAGCCGTCGTTCATCGTCGACTAAGCACAATGCTCGAACATCAGATCCACGATGATCAGGCTGGGTATCGCAGTGGCTATGGCTGCATTAGTCGTAACTTCACGTTCTGTAAGTTGCCTGAACCCCGCAATTCATAGGGAAAGGTTGCAATTGTCTTTTTATACTTTAGAACCGTCTTTGATCAAGTGGGTACAGCTGCACCCTGAGACCATCTGTCGAGGATAGGTCGGCGTCTTAAAAACATTTCTCTGTGAGATGTCTGGTTGGATTTGGGCTTATGACAATGTGTCAATCTTCTGTATTTCTAATGTAGCGCGGCAGTGTTATCTATTCACTCCTTCCTTATTCAACTTAGCAGTAGATGAGATCGTTAATTGCGCCTTGACATATTGCGACTATAATGTTGTGGAGCTATTTCTGGACTCTCGACTTCAAGACAGTATGCAGTTACGTTGATCTAACATATGAAGGTTTACGTGGAGCCCAGAACATCTCAGAGATACCATAGGCCCCAGTTCGTCAGTTTGGTTTGGCGTTAACATCTCAGTGCAAACTGCTGTTACAACCTTGCCGAGATTGTGCGCCTGCTGCTCTTTTTAATGATAAATCGTTGTGGACAGTTGGACAGTGCCTACATCTTGGGAACTACATCACCGCTAGTTGAATGTCTGATGAGATCACATGTCATATAGCCGATGCTCGAATGGTGTTTACTAACATATGGTATGAAAGGGCAAGTGTGTAGTGCGATTGTGGGAGTTGTCTAATTCTTCAGTGTCCGTTTTCGACCATGGACGTATCTGATGTGTTGGTGGCGTGCGTTGTGGGCATCGTACCGGCAATAACGAGGTCTGCCGGCCTGTCCAGGGGACAGATAGATTCTGTTGGTCCCTGAGCATAATGATCTCACCTCGTAGGCTTCATTGGCTTGGTCATGTCTTACGAATGTCGACTTATCGCCGGTCACATCTTACCTTGTTTCCGAACGATGGGTTAGGTAAGAAACGGCACTCTGGTTTAAGTTCAATACTAGACCCTTGTCGCTGGTAAGCACTTCTGTTCCTTGAACCGCATGAATGATGTCCGCGGATGTGGTTCCTCTATTATCTGCGATATCATGAGAAGCAGTGGTTTTCGTTAGCTGTAAAACACTGTGCCTGACGAGTTGATAGTTAAAATCAGGTAATGTGAACAAGTAGATCATGACTTCTGTTCTACAATCGCGGTGATGTGTACGTCGGGCAACGGATCCGTAAAAGTTATCTGCCGGAAGCATACCTTACGGCGAATATGGTTCGTTCGTGCAGGCAAATGTGAAACTTACAATACTGTTTCGTGAATACGTCTGTGACCGGCGTTGAACGGGACGCATGGACTGATTTTAAAAGTGATCAATGCCCCCGTCACACTGACACTGTGCCTATGCTCGAGGTATCTTCGCGAGACAGGTATTTTGACCCGTGGAAATACGCCCTTTTTCAATTTATGCGCGCCGTTGAAATTCTACCAGTTGGAAGAGCTTGTAAATTTTATGTACAGTTAACCTTGTTTTGGACTCTACTATCAAAGTGTAAAGGAGGGAGCACATAAACGTGAACATTTCACCAGTGTGAAATTCAGTGGAAACATTTAATAAGAGTATAGTGGAAGTGTAACTCACACATGGGCAATGAAGCACGAGACAACCACACCCCAGCAGACTGTAACTTGTTATCACTCGCAGCTTCAAAGTTGTCTGTTTGGACACCCGGAGTAACAGCATGAACATGTTCACCTGGCCATTTTACGTAGCCAACTGCTGATAACCGGTATTGTGCCCTTTGCTGCTTAGACAATACCTTTTAACTACTGTTAGCAAAAAAGTAGTATAGACTTTGGGATTTAGGTTTTTAATTCTTACCTGCAGAGATGTGAAGCATACCGACACAATCGCTATCTACTCACCGTTATGTGAACCGGTGTTACAGCAGGTTACCGTAGACATAAACATCCCTGAGAATAAGGAGATGGGAACAGTATTCCATTCATCCCGAGGTAAATTGGATTTAGGCACTCAAGGTCAGTAGTAACTTCTGTGGAGCATGAATGGACTGTAGGAAATACTGAATTGTCTATTTGTCGGATCGTACTTTTAACATCAGGTGATTTACCAAGAATGACTGCAAGGTAATACGTATTTAATCGACGTGACTAATCAAGCTCCCGGAGGACTTTAGAGTAAAATCGTCACACATTTTCGGATCCCATGAGGTGGGTTTCAGCGCCCAACCATGCAAATCAGACGTATATGTGTATGCTCATGGAAAAAGGCGGATCAAGGTCAGCCGGAATCGGTTAGATGGTTCACAACAAACCTGAAACAAAGAATGGATCGTACTGATAACTGACCCTATTTCAACATACATGCGCACGCTCCTAATTATCGGTCGACCAAACGACGTTTGTTAATCAACAGTTATTCGTCATTTACACGAATGTGCTCTGTTTGTTACACTTCTGCTCGATTGGAGACCATATCCTGAGTACCCCGCACAATTGCATAAAAGTGAACAACGCAGTCAATATGAATTTCCCATGGAGAGGGTTGGTTTTGTTATACGGTGACTTAACCCCCTGTATGGAACTGTATCGAACAAACAGAACATTATCACTGTGGTAAGTATGGTTGTTCTTGAAGAACTATACTGGGAGTAAGTGTTATTGCAGTACGTCTTTATAATCACTGACGGTTTGATCCAGATCAACTAACTTATTACCTCTGGCGGAACTGACGCACCACCACTCTATGCTGTCAACATTGTGGCGACTGTTTATTCGCCCACATGTCTCATCATATGTATTATGCCGTCGAACTCCATGTGGCGAATTCTTGAATGATCATTCCCAGTTCCAGTCTATCTAACATTTTGCTAGCTTGACGTAGCGATAAGAATTTCCTACTGTGTTAATTTGTCCCACTAAGTGCCACAAAATAGTCAATTCCAATAACGATGACTCAGAGGATCAGTTCCTGCAAGTTCGAAATAGTGCAACGAATGGAAATTTGGTAACCATTTCCGTTTCATATATGTTCCACAATGTCTACTTGTCTTGCCGACCTGTTTTGCCTAGGTTTAATATAGCCGACCCGTTTGTGGACTACATAAGTCATCGCGAATAGTGGGGAAGGACTCAAGCTATGTGCGAGTCACATTGTCAAGTGAGAAACAATGATTATTTAAAAGTGAACACAACCCACACTTGATAGCAGCTTTCGCATTCAGACAAACGTTCCGGTTGGCTCACTTCCATTGAAGAAATGCCCGGACAAACGACTGGTATAAAACCTAGACTTACGTAAACAATGTGGCGTCAGCGTCAATGATTTATGGTATATCGTGTGAGCCAAAAACGAGAACGCCGCAAGGATTATTTGTTTAAAAAGTCGACACATGGGGTATACACCTCAATACCATAACAAACAAAATACTCGCTTGCATATGACACTGACACAGGGACGTCACGGCTACCAGTGCCAAGTTCATATATGGGGAACACCATTTCATGCCAGTGTGCATTCCAATATTTCTTTTTGTATTTTCCCTCGATTACTTCATTACTTAACTACTGAGTAGTAAAGTGAGTTGCGTTCGCTCGTCCTCATTACATCAGTATATCAGCCATACATCTCATCGGTGCAGGCTGAAAACAAAGGTTGCCGGGGCAACCTTATGTTGCACTCGATCTAATGTCGACCTCATAGTTGCGTTCAATTTAATACGTTTCATTTTATTGGAGACCGAATTGTTGAAATCTGTGCATCTGCTGCTAGGTTTGAACCAACAACCGAAACGGTATGTCTAAGCACAAGTATTCGATTAGTTGAGCTGTAGTGTCAAACTGGGAGGTCACGTATTTCCCGCTACACCCCTGTTATCCCTATCCTGGCGCGTCATGGAATTCACTAGATTCTACATGGGCTTGAACGACCAGGTAGAACCTCATGAAGTTCATGCTGAAATCCACCGACATCACTGTTGAACATTGAAATTACATTACTGGTGAGTACTTTGATGGGTGCACTAATTTGAAATCCTCCGCTTTGGAAAAATCCGGACTTCAGGCGGATTTGAACCGACGGCGGTAACAGCCTTCGTAGATGGGATTGTTGAGTGCTTTCGTTCTGCTCTATCACTTTTACTGTTTGTGTTAGAATGTGGAAGTGTTGTTGTTCTCCGGATGAGATATTTCCATTCAGTTTAAAACTCGTTGCTGGACCAGCCTCTCCGGTTTGCCGATATATAAGTAACGATTTGTTTGATGTAAACGGAACATCACTGGACTGATCATAGCTTGCACATTTTGTCAGACGTTTTGGAGAATGTACCTTTACAATTAATGCTGGGATCTAGAAGCTTCCTTATTAGTGCTCATCAGTATTGCACATCTCTACCAGTGTCGGGGGTTTGAAATTTGTTTCACTTTCTCTTTATACAGCGGCGTTGACGTTTGCATTACGGAATCCAGATAGGGCGCAACCAAATTATCACACTGAAATACTCAGCTACATTGGTTTGTGGATAATACCGGATTGTATCAGGATTTACCGTTAAATTCAAGCATCGACCATAAGTTCGAGACCTTTCTGCTAAGTTGGACTTAAATTAATCGTGTTGGGCTGCACGTTGATTGCCAGAATTAAATCAGCCAATTTGTTGGGTTGTTGGTTGATTTAGCTAAATAAAGTTTGTCGAAATTTTCGTTTACGACAGGCTTTTTTGTCGGTCGACTGAAGTTTAACTTCACCTCGATCGTTCCTGATTGCTCACTGCTAACTGTGCGCGATCCGTCGTTGTCTCAAATCTTGAAAGTCAGGTAGTAAGGTCGTTATTCACGTTAATAATGGTAGCATGTGCTCTTGTTCGGTAAGCCTAATAGATCGCTTTAAATGTGTGGGTTTGTTTCAAAACGAGCACACTGACCTCTCAAACTGGATGTGTGCAAACAACTGTTTCAGTGAGACACGCGTTCATTTGATGGGTTCGTCCTTTCCACCTCCTCGTGGATGCGCGCACAATAACTTTGGCTGATTGACAATCGTGCCTTTGTTATGTCAATTTAGTTAACACAACCAGAACTCAATCATTAAGCAGTCAACAGATGATACGTTTGTGTACTTTTATGCGTACATTCATCGACGATAAAATCTAGCATGGTGCACGCAGCCCATTAGAGCGTATGTTCGCATACATTAACCCTTGTGGTCAATGTATTTACTTTTGGGGTAGATGGTGGGACTGTCTGCACTCTGTTTGTAAAGTTGCCACGGTTCATTATCAGTTTACATTTTGGCTCTGGTTTTGAGCTGTACTATTGTTTCATCTTCCCCATTTGTTGCTTTATTGTTTGAATCTATCACATGGACTATAAGTCTAATTCTAACTGAGAGATTTCGTGTTATAAATTGACGTCGCTGTCATTCATTTCGTCACGAGTTCTTCTGGACATCACATTTTTGTGTCATCGATCGACTACCAGCTAAGTCATTCTCGTGTTTAGCAAAATATCCACCCGATTGCTCGGTTTTTCAGTTGAATTAGACGTTGGCTTCAGTTTGCTCATTCATTTCTGCATTAAAATACCCGGTTGAGACATCACGAGAATGTGTTGCGAACAGGCTTGTTTTCGGTGATTCATCATCAGGCTAAATACAACACATATGGGTTAATTATGTGAGAAAATATACGATAATGAATCGAACGGATTGTTATCAGTTTCAGAAAGTTCACGTCGATTGTACAAATTATTGATGGCTGTTACGATAGCGGTTATGGTTACATAATCTGTCCGGTCCGAACTTGGACATCTGGCCATGGAAGATTCAGTGTTTTGACAAAGCGTTTTCGAATATATAGTGGGGGAAGAGCAAGCGGAGGGCTATTGCTTCTGCGACTGCCAACAGGCGCTCCTTGACCCGTTTTGATTGTAATCCATGAGCGCGATAGATAGGACGGAATGATTCCTTGGGATCGATTGAGTGGTTGGATTCCGTTAGGTGCGCAGCGATAGCAGACGAGCAAGATTTGGCTAAACCCCGAGTTAGCCACACCGGATGGTGCTCCCGAATGCATTCAGACAATCGCCGTGTCGTGCAGTCTACATAGCTCGTTCCACAAGAACAAACGAAATGTTATACACAGCAAGAAGTAGCATGAACAGGCAATGTATCTTTCAACTGAGGGCGCAAAATCGGTGTGGAGTTAAACTGAACACGCAGTTTTGCTGTAAAATAGGTCTTGCTTAGGGCTATGCTAATTTTGTTGCTTATACTGTCTGAGGCATTATCGCACTTAACAGGTAACGGAGTGTAAACAGACTTTTTCTCTACAGTGTGCTGATTGTTTAACTTTGTGCTATTTGACATGCCTATTGTTCGGGACAGCCATTTTCAACTAGTACTTTAAATATGAATTGTCTTTCTTCCTCTAGAGTGTCATTAAGGTATATTTTTTTTACCCCTGCAGATCATACATCGGATAAGATTAATTTTCTGTCTTAATGGTACAAAACTATAAAAGTTCGTGTACTGTCCGGTTCACGTTAACTTACGGTGTACTTTCCTTTGTATCGTCCCATCTGAGCGACGGGATAGGAAGACATCAAAAAACGAAATACCTTTGGGTGACTCAGGTTCCATGGTGAAATAGATATTCTTATGGACTAAGTATAAACAACTAGATTTAGAGATTCAGTTTGAGAACCTTCATGACCAATTGAGTGATCTTCAGCCATCGTCAGATTTGAACGTAGAAATGTTCAAATCCACGTTAGTCCAATCTTGCTAACAACACCTTACTTAAAAATCATTAGTTAGGAGTTTACTTACAAGGGAGCATTTATCTGCACTTGCATCTCTAAAGCGAAACGAAAAGATCATAATATCTAAGCCTCATAAAGGTGCAGGAGTTGTCATTCTCGATAGGACTGACTACTTGAGTAAAATGAACTCGTTGCTGGAAGATACAACCAAATTTGTAAGTACAGACAACGAGAGAGATAAAACGATAGCTTTAACACAATCGTTGCGATGTTTCCCAGTAAACATGTGGTCGACTTGGCCAAATTGGCCAAGAGTGGGCCAGGTGTTGGCCTATCTTTTCTACTCCACTGACCAACCAACGATGAGAAACTTCAGTGAATGGCACGTTATCATGGGACTACTTTTGTGGTTGAATAATGATTACGAATAATCTAAGAATGACATTTTGCACTACAAGAGATAGATATTTGACTGCGGAATAAGTGGTTGCCAATTAAGGGTAAATTTTATTTATCCAGGCTACTTCGATAGCTCTGGGTTATTTGATTGTCACGTGCCCCTGGTTTGGTCGGTTTTCACACTGTTTTTTTGTGACGTTTTACGAGTAATCTTAGATAACAGTGTCACGTCACTCTGAATGTTTGTGTGATGTAACCTACTTTTATTGTTAAGTGAAGACATACTACAAATTGACCTGAAGACTAATTTTCACTTAGGTGTTTGATTTTTTATCTTCATACTCCCTAAAGCCATCTGGTTAGTAAACTGCGGATGTACCATGAGCTCCGGGCGAAGGCTGTATTGTCGTACCACTACATATCGTCGAATACGGCGGGAACGTCTACGACTTGACATCAGTTTTGCCGGTGTTTCCTCCATAACTATCCCTGTCACCTTGGAGAATGAAATTATTCCATCAGAGAAACCTGGTAGTCCTTTATTTTGTTACGTTTATGTTAAATTGAAGATGGCGAAGATGACCAGGTAACGAAGGACATGTGTCCAGTCTCATCTGTTGAGGCGATACGCAATCCGCAAAATTCATGTGAGTTCTGTGGACAACATATTCAGTTGTTGCAGCGAATACTATGGTAACAGCCTCATCCATTCCTGACGCAATGAGGTTATTCTCCATTCACGTGAAGTCCCTTACGGCCGCTGATCTGAAGCTGTTTATCACGTTATTGAAGCCGCTCGTTCCTGAATTGCCTTTAGATCCGAGAATTGTGCGCAACACTCCAAGAGCGTGCCAAAAAAGATGCTTCTCAAGGGTTCATACGTGCACATTGGACTCCACAACTGTCTACAAATTGTACATAAAAAGCACCGGCTCAGAGACGGTGACCGCTTAACTTTGCGAGTTAACGTCGATGGGCTGCCTCTTTTTGATTACCCAGGTACTGAGATGTGGCCTACACTTGGTCCTATTAATCGGCCGTTTGTTAGCTGTCCATTTGTGATTGGTTCGTACTGT
>LUCH01006583.1:0-12111 GCA_013368495.1 Paragonimus heterotremus
CAAGCGAAAGTCAAGATTGCTGCTCTGTGTTCTCTTTGGGAACTGCTGGTTCAGACCCGTGCAGCTTCACAGATGGTTGGCCATTCAAGTGGATTGGTGCAGTCGTTTTTGTTGTAAGTGTGGGCACATGGGTTGATCCATTCGGAGACGCTTTTCCTCTCTTAAGAATGGGAATGAGAACCTTGACTTTCGCTTGAATTATGGGGTCTTTTTTAATGCATGATCTTGTTTTATCACACTCGAAACTCTTTTGCCCTTCCTGCAATAAGCCATCCAATGTGCCTCTCTATATTAACATGAGTTTTCTTCAACTGTCCAGTACTGTCCAGTACTTTATCCGTGTTGAACTTCGCGGGTAGCGTCACAAGTCGACCGAGGGGTTTCTCGTTAGTTTTGAAGCGAAGTCTGCTGGCAGAGACTGAGGTTGTTAACTCTGAAGAAAATGCGGTTTTGAGCACCGCCCTTGCTTTTTCACCTGAAGAGGATATGATCGATAATCGCCCTCACGAAACCAGCCTCCTCTCCCGAGCTGCCTTGTCCCTTAGATTTATCGCAGCTTCCTCAATTTGTGCTGTGGACAATTCCACTGCTCTGAGAGCAACCGCCACATTTGGAAGGGCAAGCGCAATGTACTCGTTCAGTGAGTTCAATCCCGGCTTCATGTCAGATAAAGCCTTCTGTGTTTAAAACAGATCCTCTTCGACCGCGCCCATGTGCATTCCGTCGACTTTTTCAGACGTCTTGCAACTGCACTTTGGCGTGTCTAGTTTCTGCTCACTGGCAGTGGCGAGTAGCTGAACGGATACAGCTTCGGACGAAATGCAGCCTTCACGGGAAAGGCAGCTCATGCAGGTAAAATGTTTTTTGACAAAGCTAGCAGAATGTTCTGGTCCTCCTTGGGGCCGGTGCACTTAACGTAGTACCGGTGTAGGCAAGTCGCGTAGTACATACCGTATTGGACAGCCATGCGACAGCCGAAACAGCCGCAGTCACTCGATACTTCTGGTCCGCCGACGCCGCTGGATCTTGTGCATGTCATTGTGAAGAAAAGGGGTAGCTTTGGCGTTATGTAAAAAACGGTAGGCAAAAGGGGCAGAAATTAAAGCTAGAAAATAGTGGAACCGAACAGATAACTGTTCAGATAATAATGGGCCAAATAGATGCGTCACACAGTACAACGTAAAACAGCCACAAATAGTGTGAAGCAAATAGTTGAATACGTAACGAAAACTGTATGTTATTCGATAACGAGTAACAGAAATCGTATGTAAATTTTTTGTGCGCAAGGCACCAACAGGACAACAATATGAGTAGACAATGGCAGCGAGAAAATTTCAACCAAATTTCGAGTTTTCCGCGAAAAACCAGATGCTATCATAGACGTTCAGTCGATGTCTTCCTTGATTGTATTACGAATGCCAAGCGAAATAATGGGTAAGTTTTCCGACTAGTTTGAACAAGATGTTGTTGCAGGGATGGCATCTCTATGATGATGATGGAAACATTCCACCAGGCCCTTTGATGCCGGGTGATAGACGGTTGTTCGGAAGTATTCACAACCGAATAAGTGCTACAGGTCGCGAAATAGCGTGGATGTGAACTGGGAATCGCGGTCAGTAGTGATGGAGGCAGATACGCCGAAAAAAGATACCCGTTTCCACAAACGTCCGTGCGATGTTCTCGGCTGAGATGTCGCGTATGGCGGTTGCTTGTGGCCATCGTATGAAACGACCAATGCGGGTTAACAAATGTGTAAAGCCGTTCGAAGGTGGAAGTGGGCCTACAATATCAATGTGGACATGTCTGAAGCGGGCGTCAGGTACATTGAAAGTGCCAGGTGTGGTGAGGATGTGGCGACGTACCTTACTTCACTGGCAGGACAGACCATGTTTGGCCCATTCACGTTTGTCCTTGCGCATTTTCGACAAGACAAAAAGATCGGTGATTAGCTCGACGGTGGAACGAATGCTAGAATGGTAGATAGAATGAAAACGACTGAAGATGTTTCACTCGTAGTTAGAGGGTGCATAAGGTAGAGGTTTACCGGTCGGGATGTCGAAGTGTATTTTGGATTCGCCGTGCCGGAGTGGTACTTGAAGGAATTTTAGGGACTGGTGAAAGCGCAGTTGACAGAATTCTCCATCGTTTTTGGGCCGCCGCTTTGGCTACTAAATCGATGGGAACTGCGGATAAGTGATGGATGTGCACATAATATAAATCTTCTGTAACTAGGTTGGTGGGACCACCTATGTAGCGGGTGTCCGTCGTGAACTGGAAGGGAAAATCCAAGTGGCGGATCTCTCTCGAGGAGCATCTGTCTGGAAAAGTGTTGAAAGCATGTGTTAACGGCTTATGGCCCGTAAGGAGGGTAAGCTGACGTCCTCCCAACAAATGTCGCAAATGCTTGACGGCAAGGTAAATAGTTAGCACTTCTCTGCCGAAGGTGCTGCACCTCGTCCGGTCAGGCTTTAGCTTCCGGGAAAAAAGGAGAGTGATGAGATTTCATTGCCGCTGAGTTGCTGCAAGACCGCGCCAACAGCAGACTGTGATGCGCCGGTTTTCAGAAATATCCGTGCATGTTCATCCGTACCCAGATAGCCTAAAGATGTGACTTCGCTAGAGCCTGCTTGACTGGAGTGAAAGTGGCAGTGACTTCCAGAGTGAAAACAAACGTTTTGGGGTTATTTTGCAGCAAACCAATTAGTGGCTTGGGCATTTCAGAGTAATTGGAGATAAGGCGACAATGGTAACTGAGAGTTCCCAAAAATCGAAGGAGGCTTTTGATAGACTGAGGCGATGGATAATCCGAAATAGCATTAGTTTCCTCCGGTAGCTGTCTGATGCTTCCTTTGTCGATGGGATGACCGAGAAAGTCAATGGCAGAGGCACCGTAGACGCATTCGGTTGTGTTGACGGTGTCACCGTAGTGGGTTGGACGCTCAAAGACAGATTTCAAGTGAGACGGATGTTCCAGCTTATTGTTGCTGGTATCATTATGTTATCAGTATAGACGAACACGTCTGGTTCGCGTAGGACTTGGTCGATGAAACGTTGAAATGTTGGGACAGCGTTCCTGAGGCCGAATGGCATACGAACGAATTCAAATAGGCCAAATGGGGCAGTAATCGCTGGTTTAGCGATGTCGTCGGGAACCAGAGGAAGTTGAAGATATGTCTTGACTAAATGTAATTTTCGAGAGATTCCTTTTCCAGATGAGCCAATAGGATAACGATCCGGCACGGTGACATTGTTCAGTGCTCGGTATTCAGCGCATGGTCTTTAGTCTCCTGCAGTCTTCTTCGGGACCATACGCAAAGGCGATGACCACGGGCTGTTGGGAGGACGAATGATTCCGAGAGGTGGAATTTCCTCAAATTCCGCCATGGCAATCGTTAGTTTCTCTGGAGGCAGCCGGCGTGGACGCGCGAATCTGGGCGGTCCCTTGGTGATGATGTGATGGACAACGTCATGTTTCGGCGTCGTGGTATTGGCTGTTGGTTGGTAGATTCCGAGAAATCGTATACTGGTTGGCTTCCGGTAAAGCCATTCGAAATCCGATCGAATTGATGGTAGTGGCTTCACCCCGAACGCACAAAGCAGTGGCGCTGTCTGTCAGTTGCCGGCGGCTGGGGTTAACAGCCGAACAGTACTTTGTGGTGAAATCGACGCCAATGATTAGGCCTTGGACGTCGGCAATGATAAAAATCCGAGGGAAACTTCGGCGTAGTCCGAGGTCGATCGTCAGTAGACGTTGGCCGTAGGCTGCGATCTGGGAGTTATTAGCCGCCTGTAGTGTGTATACAGAGGGTTTGAGATCGCGTTCAATTTTACCTGAGGGTATAACGCTGACCTCTGCACCGGTGTAGGTAAGAAAACGAAATGAATTCATCATAGATGTAGAATAGACTGCTGTTGGTCTGGCCAGCGGCAGCCGTCGCCATTACCGGCTGGCGGGATAGTTTCTTTGATGTGCCCATAGAGAGGGGACCGACATATGCACATGGCAGTGTGCATTTGCGGGCGTTCTCGCAGAAACGTTCGTGGTAGCGACAAACGTTAGAAATTTTGGCTTTAGATGTGGAAGTTTGCGAGCGAGAGCGGGGTCACGTGCATGTGAAGTTGAGGTTCTTCATTAGGCGTTCCGCTAAGTTATTCATGGTGAATGCTGGCTGAGACACCAGGCGTTGGAGGTTACCAGGCGCATGTTACTGTGTGTCGGCGTAAGAGGAGACTTCACGCACACGACTGATGGTACGTTTGAAAAAACACTCGTAAACCTTATCCGCCACCACTTCTAACCTTTCCAAAGGTGTGTCGGGGTTTTGTGCTGAAAAACTGACCGAGGTATTAAGCGGGAGGCATTTGAGTGAAGTGAAAAGTGTGATTGGAAGTGAGAATTATGAGATTGAAAATATTGTACAAAACGTTAGAGAAGTAACTGCACGATGAAGTGTTTTGGCTCCGCGTATTGGCTAATCTGTCGACGCTCAACGTTCATCATCCCACGCTGCGTGTGGGATTATCTACCGGTCGTTTAACGAACTCTCTCCCTGGTACCTTCTTTCCCTCTTGTGGTGGTCTATTCAATTCAGCAGACCCTGACTTATCAGTGAGTCGTTCCTGCTTTACCGATACGTCTTCCGTTTTATTTGGACGCCTAACCTGATCTTATCCATTACCGTTACAACTCTTCTTTGGTATTAACGTATTTCTGTCATTTTAATCACTGATTTATCAGGAAACTGCCCCATATTTGGTTGGACAGAATCCTGCGCCTTCCGGTTTGATGGTTTTTAAATCCATTCTCAAATGCGACCAAGGTATTTGTGAACAGCCGCTGCTAGAAGTGGTGGAATCAAACACTATCAATGCATGTGCTTTGTACCACACCGGGCTATCTCATGCAGTAACGGAAAATGAACAAGCTGAAGTTGATGGGAGAAACATTGTTTCGAATGTTCTATGTGGAAATTTAGTGTTCTTTCGAAGCTCTTCCGGGACGTACAATTCTGCAGGACTTTGTCGGCTGGTTTCCACGATGGAACCTGTCGCTAGAACACCAGCGAGTGATACTGAAATCTTTGAGATATTACTACCCTGAATTGCCGAAAGACCTTCGAACACTGATTGGGACTCCGAGAACTGGTAACAAAGTGATCGTAATGAACGGAGTATAAGTCCACTGTGGTTCGTCCCGCGGTTTATGCACTGTCCAATGCCGGCCTGCAGACACTGTTTGCAAAGAACTGTCACTGTAGTTGAACATTGGCGGTATATGAATGTTCAATCCCCCTCATACGCAGTTGTCCCCAATTCTCTGCAGAATTACCAAACCTTTATTGTCACCGCCAATCATGGTTAGTGTTTACAGAGGGCCACTGAAGCCGACGGATGTTCACGTGTATATGCAACAGTGCATTGATGAAACGAACGGTTTTACCGCGAAAGGTTGGCGACTCCCGGGAGCAACACAAGTGCCATTGTGGTTCTTTCTAGCGGTTTCCGTGACACTCTGGCTCGTTGATTCGTTGAGAAATGTGAAGGTCCTGTCGGTTACTCTGGTTGTGACCACTGCAGCCAGCGTGGTGTGTTGATAGCACAAAGGGTGACCTTCCCTGAATATGATTACCCAAGCAGAACCGACGGAAGTTTTCGTTTCCAGAGTGACGTGCACCATCAGACTGGTGACTCCCTATTCTCTTCTCTCCCCCAGATATGATTTGGAGTTTTCCGCATGACTACGTGCCTCCGGTTTGTTCAGGTGTAACCAAGCAATTGATCAGTCTTTCGATGTCTTCCGCACGTGATGCTGGGCATCGCCTTAGTCCAAATTCCATTTGTGAAATTTGATCGAATAAAGCAGGCGTATGTAAACAAACCGCTTGGTTTTCAAATACAGAGCCACCCGATAACTATGTCTGAACGCTAGAAAGCGACAGAATTCGGGGGATTTTGGCTCTATATTGGTCCCGTTGTACTGCGTGGGTTACTGGATTTTGATAGGTTTAATCAATTTGCGGAATTTTTCGTTTATATGTGCATCCTGTGTCATCCTTTATTGATACCTAACCACACTTATTTTGTTAAACAGTTGCTGAGTATCTTAATTAGACGCTCTGCAGCCGTTCTTGGTTGAAATGAGATCGTTTATAGTGTGCACAGCTTATTAGACGATGCGTTGTACCATGAACCGATTGACAGTATTTCTTGCTTCCATTTTGAATCACTCTTGCACTTCATGAAGACATGCGTTCGCAGCCCAAACAAACCCTCCAAGGCGAGTAGCACTTATCCAAGCTTCATCCGTTGCGTTATACAGTAGTATGCGAGCCATTAGCAATGAAGCTACGTCGAGTTGGACAAACGCCTTAAACGTTTTGAAGCAGCCGTTCACGCATCAACCGAAAGAATACAGTCAACAGAAAGTCAAACAGCGACATTGTCCAGACAAGCTGTACACATTACTTTCTGAATAATAACTTCAGCAAGCGGGCTCAACATGTGTAAGCAATGGCTGATTGATGCAAAATACTACAGCGCCGTTATACTCCAGTTGTCTTGAATAGGGATTACCGAACTTCGTGAGTTTCTGTATCAAATTTTACCGCCGGAGTTCAGTGTGACTCACTCCAGGTGAAGCACGAGGAGAGCATCAGACCAACGAACTGGAAATAATGAAGGATTTTTGGTACTGGTATGTCCGCCGAGCTTGGCATTTGGGTTGCAAACGTTTCATCACCAGGTGAGATGACATCATCATTGCGTAATCGTTTTGGCGCACAGTTTTTCGAACATGGAGATTGGTGAAGTTCGATAGATGCCTGCTCTTATCTGGCAGAGTGAGTTGACCTTCTGACCTGAATTTTGACTGGTCGCTCTTTGTCGTTTTTGACCTTTGACCTGATCTGCCATTGGCTGATTCTTGTTGTATTTGAACTTTGACCCGCCGTCTGATTGGCCATTCCTTGCAGATTTTCAGTCTTTGATCTGCAGTTTGGCTGGGTGTTCCCTGTTGCTGTCTAATTCTGACCTCGAATCTGATTGGTCGGTCCCTGTAAATTGCTCGAGTGTGTCGTTTCTTCGTTTTTGAGATTCTGTCCGATTGGTCATTTATTGTCCCGTTTCGACTCCGGTTTGATATGTTCAAGTTGCTCCGTTTGGGTTTACCGCCATTTGGACTTGTTGGTGACTACATCTCTTCAAATCCTTGGTTCGCATTGGTTCATAGACTTTGTCCAGCTCGATGTGTTTGTTTATTGATCCGGCTGATGAATATCAGGCTTCGAGAGATTCTCTCGTATGTCTGTTGTTTGCCTGCGTAAGGACTTCTGCGTTATTCGAGTTGAAGGTGTGTCCAGTTCCATCATCTTCGACGGAGATCAAGGAAAATTGATCGTGCCTCTTGATGGCTAATTCGTGTTCATGTAGTCGTGCTGATAACTTCCGTCCGGTTTGGCCGACATAGTGTTGTCCACAGTCATTGCATTGGATTTTGCAAATGACGTTTCTTCTGTCGGCGGATTTGAGTTGTTCCTTTGGTTTTGATAGTAATCTTCGTAACGTTGCCGTAGGCTTGTGTGCTAGCGTGATACCATGTGATCTCAGGAGTCTTGCGGTCATTTCTGATACTGTTTTGATGTGTGGTAGTACAGTTCGTTTTGTTGGTGGTTCTGTGGAGTTCGAATTTATTTCTTTCCGCAGTAAACTCCGTCTGATGAAACTTCGTGAGTATCTGGTGCGAAGAAATACTCGGTACAAGTAGTTTTCTTCCTTTCTTCGTAGCTCTGCGTAGCTGCGGTGTGCTTCGGTTCGTTTGAACAGAGTTCGAATGCAGCTCCTTTCATGGCAGATCGAGTGGTTGCTGTGGAAACTAGGGAGTCGTTCTTTGTGTTTCTTTCCGGTAAACTTAGGACCGACATACCATTACCAAAACCATCAACCCGTGCCACGAACAACACCACCACTGTTCACAACTATCCGAAATAATGAAAACTATTAAGGGTAAAGACAACCTTGGATCAGATTAATCACTTTCAGACGCTGTACGCAACTTTTGTTTCGCCGTAGCAAAGGATAAAGAAATGGAGTGGATGCTTAGAAGGTGATTTCATAACCCGCCAGGCCGCACTGGTGGACGAAATCTCAGAATAAAAACTTGTTATTTTTCTGTTTTTTTTGTTATATACCAATATCTGGAAAAATTGTGTACATGTTTTTAAATTATCTTGTGTCTTTGCATGTACACACGGATAAAGTTGAAGAGGCGTTTCCAGATTTGTATGCTGCATACCCACTTCCATCATAAAGCTGGGGTCTTAACACTAGGCGGCAGAAATTAAGAGCGATTGTCGCATGTAGTAAGAAATATTGTTCGTCGTTATGTTAACTGTCTTCACATTTCCTTTCATGCCATATTTCAGGTCACTGGAGTACCTGAACCTAAACTACGAGTCCGCATCAGGTAAAACGGATCATTATCTACAACTGTATGCTTCCGTTTGTGAACTGTACCAACATGGTAACTGTTATATCTGGTGTGGCACATCAACCGTAAGGTACCTTCCAAACGTTAGTTACTGCTTGCTTCGCAATAGCTCCATTTGTTTTGCTCATCAATTTTTATCCAAATAAACAGTGGTACTACGCTATCTTGCTTCGGTGGGGTCCTCAGTTACAGCATTCTATCTATTATCCTGCAGATACTCTTCGGAAATACGCACTCTACATGGACAATGAAGATTAGTGGGCAAAGGTCTGGCTTGCACTGTCACCGTAGTGTATGCGATGAAACCAATGCACTGACTTGAACAACAGTGTGTATATTCACGATGATAGACAATGAATGGGCATGCATTTACGTTTCTTTCACTATCACTCGTGTTCCTGAACTGGCGGCTGGTCCGAAAAACTAGGGAGTGATGTAGTTACGGTGGACCAACAAAGAGAGAACTGAAAGAATCATCCGTAGAAAATGAAAGGAGAACGAAATCGGGCAAGTAGGTGAGCTTTTGCGCAGTGAAACGATTTTAGGGCTAGCCCTTATTTTGCCCCCAGGGGTCTCCTACGGGCAATTTGGTTGAACACAATTTTTGCCCACCGTCAGTCCCCAAAAGCCCCCTGAAGGCTCCTAAGTGAACATACCGGGTATACTATTTGGGTAGTTGCTGATCACCGACTTATCACGGACTACTATAACGACCGCTTGCCAATGTTATATAGTTTATTAGAAAACAAATATATTGTTACCGCGTAGAGTTTTGTCAAGAACATGTTACACATACGTTGTCCGTCATAATAAATGTGATCACTCCACATTTTTCCATTTAACCTGCGAGATTCCGTTCTTTTCCTTACTCCGACGAACATCCGTTATGCGAGGAAAATTTTTGTGATGAATAGACACTTAAAACCACGCAATCGCCAAGCGATTCGTGTAAGTTTCAACATATTGACGCTTTGGAGCAATCGACGAAGTCCCGCGCCGGCATCTGTCCAATTCTTCGCCGGAAGTTGGAACTTCCTGTCTTCCCTCGCTTGAACTGAATGATTTCAACATGCTTCCGATTGAAGTTACGTCAAGTAACGGCGAAATCCTGCGAAGATTTATCTGCACCTAAACTTTGGCGCGACCCTGAACTATCTAAAACATCGTCCCCAACATAAACTTGTGAAGGCTAAATTGAAGTAACATCTCATCCCTTGGACTGAATCTATGGACCTGGCGAACTATGTTCTTCCCTGGTGTGTGCATTAAACGTTTGAAAGCTGCAACCGTTTCATCGCTGATTATGCTTTCTTTTGCTAACAGATTTCATGATTGTCTTATTTAGCAACCGCTTGTTGCTCTGCGTCGCCTGTAATTACCTGTCATGATAGCACACACCTCAGGGTGTCCCTCACAAATGTGTCAGTAAATGTATGTAATTATTATTATTAAGGTCAAGTATCCAGTGCACTTCCTGGAGAACGTATTCGGGCGCTATACAAGCCTGAAGTTAGTCAACCTCTCTTGATTCAATTTCCTTCAGATGGTGCCACCGCACACTTTTGTCTTGCAAACGACAAACCCCTTATAGTATACGCTTCTTCACCTTCCGTGGCTTAATCCGTATACAACGAAAATAACCTGCGCTTTGTTCCGACACAAATTGATTTAGATCCGCCACACAGTCTCGTGGTGGCCAGGCCCGACTGAACAATAGCAATATTATATCTATCAGCAAGATGTTGTTTGATGAGGGTCGGGTATAAACCGCTTCTATGGAAAACAAAAGTCTTGGCAAAACCTGTGAGAGTTGCCACAGACCCCGGACAACCCCAAATCGTACGCACTTGTTACCGTGGTACAGACTCCACCGCTACTGAACGAGAGACCTCATACCGTTTGAACTCTGCATCAGTGCAACAAAAATGATACTGATCGCGTCAACCGTCTCCACCACAGTTGTTTCCATTCGGCGATCTGAAATTTCATATGACAAATTGGGACGCATGAACACGGCACCCTAACGGCGTGTACTAAATCGTCTACTGGGTACATTAAGCGCGATGAATCAAGAACAATCTTAGAGACTGTGTGCAGGTCAGCACAAACCACAGTTCACAGAACGCGACTTTTGTGAACGATATAACGTACGTCTACATATTATTGCACGCGAAAGAGAGACGCGGAAGGCGTTCATGGTGGTCTGCCCCGGGAACAAACGAAATATAACCAACTTACTATCAAAGACATGTCCCAGTAAGCCGTTAACATTATCTATATCCTTCGCTTTCAGCCGGAAACAATAACAAAAACGGACGAATGGAGAGCTTTCAGAACATTGGATGGAATAACTCATTACGAGCACAGAATGAGCAACAGCAATTGTGCAGTTCGCCGACATGGTGCTTCAAGGTCGAAACCAGTTGGAAACAGCCACTGAGGCGCGAGAAGAGATTTTTCAAATTGTTCATGAAATATGAAAATGAATACTACGGAACAAACAAATAGAGATCATCGAGTACAACAGTTGTGCTGCAATGAGAAATATCAGCTATACTTGAAAATGGTCCATATTTACACTTTTGTGGAGAAAAATGTGTCGCCGTTTTTTGATGAAAGCATAATGTTGACTGTTCCAATCGATCTTGCGTTCTGGAAGTACTTCCATAGGAATTTTTGCCTCCAAATCACACAAGACAAGTGTTGTGCTTGTCTACAGCCCTTCCTGTAGCGTTCATGCAATGTTAAATTATCTGTAATTAGGCCTACATTCGAGCGCACCAAAAGCAAGTCATTGGGTCGGAGCCCCTGAAAATTATTTGGATCGTCATAAACAGACACGAATGGCCTGTCGTTGACGATTTGCTCAGCTTCCACCATATAGGTGTAAAGTGACTCCACATTAATTACCTGTTGTTGTGTGACCGACCACAATACTCGTCTTACTGTTCGAACCATTCGTTCCCAAGCGCCGCCCCAATGACTTGCACCAGGAGAATTGAAATACCAATCAATCCCCTGAGTCGACAATCTGTCTGTCAACATACTCTGGTTCAAGCGTTGTAAACTTTGTTTTGGCTCTGAATCGGCTCCAACAAAGTTCAAACCGTTGTCATTATGAGTAGCCTTAGCTGTGTCCCACCTTCCCAAAAATCGCATTAAGGCTGAGAGAAATGGGCCCGTGGACATGGATTGGGTTACCTCTATGTGTATGACACGAGTTTGCAAACAGGCAAATATGGGGTCATAACGTTCGAGCTGGTTTCTACTTATGTGCACCTTGAACGGACCAAAGTAATCCACCCCGTAGTACCGTCCATCGACGATCTCATCGAGGGGATTGGCGTCATTGTTTGAGTGCAATGTTTAGCATAAACTCTTTTATAGTGACAGCGCCCACCTAACACTCACATAACGGCTGCCATGCCTTCTAAAATCAAAAACCGTCGTCTAATGCTGGCGAACACATGCGACGTACCCACGTGCCCTTCGGATTCGTGGTGGTGACGTATCAACAGAGTTGTGACGGCGCCGTGACAGGGAATGACCAGCGGGTTCGCACTGTCCTCATTCCATGGTCGGATTCTACTGCTAAGACACAGTGCTATATCTACCAAAGGTGACCG